>JXTC01000013.1:1451978-1489346 GCA_002914845.1 Trema orientale | reverse complement strand
AGTATATGTCACTATTTCATTAAGGAAATTCCTTTAAATGAATATTTTATGATTAATATCTTTTATGGAAGTTTCCTTAACTTAATTGTGCTGATTCTTGTTGATTACAATTAATCTAATTCGTGCTATTAGCTGTGAATTAGGTTTGAGTAACTGATTATTTTGTTTCAGGAAAGTAATCTGAAAGTTTCCTTTTCTGTTACAACATGACTGGTTGACAGATCATGTTGCAACATGTGATCAGAATCAGTAACTATTTTCCAGATCCGTTTTTCTAAGTTTGGTAACAAACTTTTCTGTTTTTGCAAGTCTTTTAATCAACATTAAATGCTTTTTATTGTTTATTGGCAGGAATTAACGTGAAGGCTTGTTCCTCTCTCTATATTAAGGCCACTCAAGAGTAGCTTTAGGTAGAGAGACCACTATTGTATTTTGGCTATTGAGTGTAAAAGAAAGGTTTTTCTTTTAGCCATATTTTAGACTTAGGAGGTGTCCTAGTCGTGTGAGTGACAGTGCTTCGGGAGAGGTGCTGATTGTCGACTTCAAGTACCTGAAGGGATTTCAGAAGAACGAAGTCAACCTAAGACGAGTGGTGCTCGCTAGACACGCTGGTGAAGGAATACATCCACATTGCGACAATCAAAAGAGGGAGTCTTTTATTGTATAAGTCAAATTAGTATTTGTATTCATTCAAACTTTATTAGTAGTGTTTATTCTCTGGGCGTGGCCCCTTGGACATAGGTTATCGGGAGATAACTGAACCAAGTAAAAATATCTTGTGTTATTTTTACTATTTCCGCATTACCACCTCACGTAATTAATTGAGAATTAATTATATTCGGTAATACCTGATTAACGGACCTAACACATAATATAGAGAGAATTTTCACAACAAAAATGATTTCAGAGGCTAAAACTCAACAACGCACATAATTCGGGGGATAAGTACAATTTGTTCTTACAAAAAAATATATAAAACTATGTGAGTAACATAGAAACTAGAGACTCTGCAAGTAGTAGAGCTGAGCTCCATGAAATGAGGCTACCCTTTTCCAACCGTGCATAAAGGAATACAAAATTAGATATTTAGCCTTTACAGACAAATTATGTTGTTTTCTATAAATTATCCTAAATAATGGAATTGCATATCGTACAATAATTTAATTTATACCATATATAACACAAAGCAAAGCTTAGCTCATTCAAATTTGTTATTCAACCACTTTGGGCCAGTGCAGCTTGGTTTAAGGGCTTGTAAAGCTAAATCAAACCTCAAGGCTAAAGCTCAAATGAATTTAACGACTAATTAATATTTTCTGAAATTGCCGCATAGCACTTAGAGGGGTTAGTCATCCTAGTGCAGAAATCTTAGACTAAAAGCCTCCTTTCCACCACCACATGGGTTTCTCACTGATATTCTTGGCACACAATGCATATAGCATAGGCCATAGTGCCTGGGGTAAGCCTTGGACTAGGTCAATTACCATCCCAACATGAGTAGCTAGCCCCATCTAGTTTTGAAATACTCCAATATATAAGAGAACATCAATCTTACTAAAAAAAAAAAAAAACAGAGAACATCAATCACACAATATCAATAGCAAATAAACTTACATAATTGTAATAGAGGCTTTGTTTTTGCCATTATTAACTTTTGATATCACTGATAGTGACTAACACTTAAAAATTGAGTTTTAGGGCATTCAAATCAGTTGAAAAAATCAGAGTCAATTGTCATTCACGGCCGTAGATGGAATTAATGATGCCAGTGCCCATGCGTGTTTAACTTCAATGGTAGTGACACAGGACAATGTTGAAACAAAAGCGAAAGCTATAATCTATGAGAGCTTTTGTTCTTATGTTTTGAATTTCTAATCACATATATCCTGGTATTCGTTCGAATAAAATTCCAGAAAATATTTTCGTAAAATCATTTTCAAGAACACCATAGTTTTGTAAAATCCAGAAACGCAGCGGAATTGGTCGTTTAAAATTTTTCTTTTTACAAAATATTTCAGATCTTGATCTAACATAAATTAACTCTTGATCTAAGAACCATACCCGAATTTGCTCCACAATCTTTTCGTCTTTCCGTCTATTCTCGAAAGCTGCTTGATTGATCCAGTAGGTAGTCATCTTCTTGATTCTCAACAAAGAGATCTACAGACGAACAAGAAGACAATCTTCTTGAATCAATTTCTCCGGGATGGCCGAAACACCAAGGATGATGAATCCTAATATTGGCCGATTTTCTCTACTCTTTCTCTCTCTCTCTCTCTCTGTTTTTCGTGTGACACTATCTTTTCAAGAGATATTTCATGTGTAATTGTAACTAGCAATTAGAGAACTTTTCTCTTAACTAAAGAGAGATTAGTAAACCCTAATGGGCTTATTAGGCTTGTTGGGCTCAACTGATCATCAAATAATTATTGGGCTTTAATTTGAGCTAGACAGGGGACCATATAGATCTATAAAGTCCAAGCTCCAATGAACCGTATACCCACAATCATAATTAACTCACAATTATGATTGGGCCTTGTCTATTAATATTGGGGCACAAGGCCCAATATTGAACTCTTAGACTAAATATCATTTATTTTCTGTGAAGCTTATTATTAAATAATCAGCTCGATCCATTTAGTATATACTATACCTGCAGACGTACTCCCAATGCAATGCCCTACTAGTATGGTGAAATTACCGTATTACCCTTCTAGTACATATTTACTTTTGAGTTGCCATTTTGCATCTAATAGATAATAGTTGACTACGGTGTTTGTATCTGCTTATACCAACATAGTCAAATTCATATAATGAATACAAGGACCCTGGTTTATATTATCCAAGTACTTGAAAAAACTCAAAGTGACGTTATATGCATGACGTCCATCATGAAAAACATTCTACACATTCCGTATATCTCATCTTCCAAGATACCAGAGTTTGAACCATAAATCAGAACTAGTTCTTTAGTAACTCAAAAAGGCAAAACACATGAAAGTAAGTTCGTTAATCACTAGGATTAAGGTTTTCTATAATAGTACTAAATAGTGAAATTAGAAATTTGAGTTACAGCAATTAACCTTAAATTCTAATTCACTCGGTCCTGTTCGATGCTGTTATAACTTTCTTATAATACACTAATGTTTCTATCTGAAGACTCACTTCGATAATTAAAGACTTCATTAATCAAATAGACAATACTACATTCTATGACATAGTAAAGTATTCCATCTTCAATATACAGAATACAAATAATTTAATTTAGACATAAAGAAATAAAGAATATAATATCTCCCACATATGAATTCATCATATGAATAATTCTTCATTACTTATTATATGTCTTGGAATCTTTTAGATGTTTGCATACACATTACATGTATATCAATCGGACATTAAATAAAATAAAAATTCATAATATGGAATTTATAAATAGCAAATAGATACTAAATAATCCGATAATTTATAATATCAAAATAATAAATTGCTGTATAGAACATTATTCCAACAATATATACTACGTCATACTGGGTTTGTTATTTTTTTTTCGCAATTCTTGTTTTGTTGTGCTTTTTTTTTCGCAATTTTGGATTGTTAATTGTTAACTGTTTAAAAAAACTATATAACAAGTAAAGATTTATTTTCTTTTATAACTAAAGACATGAGATTTTTTTTAACTAAAAATAAATAATGGATTGAAGTTGTTTTGTACTAAAATACTAAGTTATGTAAACTTACCGTATTCCAATATTCTAATATTTCTTAGACGTTTAATGGAATGAAATGAAGCTTAAATGATGCTGCATAAGGGCATTGCCTTCATTGCCATGCTACATGGATGATAAAAGATTAATATATGTTTTATAATATATTTATGGTTTGATTTGAATCAAAAAATAAATATGTTTAATGTTAATATTCTTTTATACATGGTTATACACGTTATATGGATTGAGTGTGTGGAAGCTAATAATAGAGTTGTTCTCCAAATTTTTCAGCCAATGGTTACCTCTGGTTTTGCATTTAGTTCAAAGCATTGGCTTGCGGTTTTGGCTCGAGCATGCAAAAGATCGACAGCTCTAGTGTCCAGAGTCAACTCTAGTACTATTGATGGAGGTAAAGATCTTCTAATTTGATCTTTCTTACACTTGTACATTTATTAATTTATTGAAACATGTGTGTATATGTATATAAAATTAGAATCAAACGTAGCTCATGATCATGAACCTTTAATGGACAAGGAAAGTTTGCATCAGTCACATAATAGCTATCATTATCTCTATATAACACTTTCTTTTTTATTTACAAATGTGTATAGTTGAGCTAATATATATTTATATATATAACGGATTTGACTATAGTTTCCCATGGGAAAGGTATCCTTGTAAAATGTATTTGCATGTTCTTAATATATTATGCATTGTTCAATTTATCGGTGCATCAAAATTTATTATGCGTGCTTGTAACTTTTTTACTTTGGAGATTAATTAGTTCCGGTGTGACTGTTTATCTTCGATGTGTGTATGTGTATATATATATACTAATGAGATATAATTAGTTAATTAAATTTTGAATGTCTCGAGTGTATACTATTAAATCTTTTTTCTAAGTACGTAAAAAGGATTGATTAGATTTCTTATGATATTTGTATATTTATTATGTTTAAGTCTAGTTTTCATTCCACAAGTTGGGAGAAGAAGCATGTTAAAGCTATCTAAGCGGATGATAAGAAGCTTTTGGAGTAACATAAGTGGTTCTGTGACAAAGCAATGGATATCCATGTTTCCTATAACAGGAGTTGAAGATATGAGATTTACCATAACCAATAACTACATGAATAATCTTGGAATGCCTTGTAGTTTTGCGGTTGTGTTTGCTACTACCTTAAAGTTTCCAGTGCCCCCAAGCCAATTATTCGATTTCCTTCGTGATGAGAAAAATCGACCTAAGGTGCATACATATATAAGTGTTTACTTATAAGCATGTTTTTCAATGTATAATTATAAAGAAATTTATAATAGTTACATGACTTATTATTTTCACATTATCACATGATATATATCTTTTACGTGTGAATATTTATCTCATTCAAGTATTATTATACATCATGTGTCTCCATCTCTAATATATATATTTGGAAGATAATATTGGCCGGATGGAAATGTGATACATCCACTATTTAATAATCACTTTTGAACCCCGTAACTTATACTGAAAACTATTGTGACTCATCATCATCTAGATAATTAAGCATGGGTTTCCTTACACATGCACACATACACACACACACGCACACACATATATATGTATATGTATATATTTCGTTCATAATTTTACTAACATGGATCCCCATATTTTGCAAAAAAGAAGCTTTATTTATTTATTCTTTACCATTATCTGATATAGTGGGATGTCCTTTCACATAGCCTTTCTACCAAAGAACTTGCTTACACTGATTACGGCAAGGATGCAGAAAATCGTGTTTCTATAATACAAGTCAATGTAAGATATTTTAACTAATTTTTAGTCAGAAAACTCTCTCTCTCTCTCTAATTATTTATATATATGTATCTTTTCCGTCTATTGATCCATATGATATACATATTTGTATAAATATATGCTATAGTGAGATTTTTAATTTATATGTTGACATATATCTAATACTGTGTATGATCAAGTAAGAAGAAATATCTTTTTACTAGTGTAATTTAGCACTCAAAAATTCAGAATACTAATTCTACTATACATTCTTTTAAATATGCATACATATAGTTTTGATAGATGACAGTAGGGATTTCAATTACTATACAAAATATTTAATATCAATATACATAGCATCTAAATTGTCACTATATATTTAATTAGTGAATTAAAACTTGCTGCCGTAAATGAGTTTAATAATATTTATCGATTGAATAGTGATGACCAATATGATTTTAAAAAGTTAGGATCCCTAGTATTATTTAATTGTGCTATGTATATATATAACGTGATATAACTAGACCGGAAAAAATTGTTATCAATTATTAAAAATAATTACTCAACCTACCACATATCACCTTTCGCATATCTATGTATAATTTGCTTGGCTTAATTTCAGGTGACACCGGACAATATTGTCGTTTTGTATCTACAAGAGAGTTGTATAGACTCGACAGGGTCTTACGTAGTTTTTGCACCAATGGACATTTTGGATGTGTCAAAGGCCTTAAGTGGAGGAAATTCAGACTGTGTGCCTATCTTGCCCTCAAGCTTTGCTATCCTCCCAGATGTAACAACCATGACTGAAGGAACCGCTAGTGGAAGCCTTCTCACTGTTGCATTCCATATCATTGATTCTTTATCAACTCAAGATTATATACATGTTCAGTCACTCCATGCCATGCACCATATAATTAAAGACATCGTAATGTCAATCAAGGGAGCTCCAATTTCTAATATGTAACAATATGGTAACTACGAGAACCCCCGAGTTTCTAATTAATTATAAATTAATCAGATGAAACAGAAATTTATTTGGACTAAATATGTATTTTAGATTCATAAAAATTTAAAGGAAGAAAGAAAAGAAAATCTTAATCTTTTGATATGTATATTTCGAACTCCTCTATATTGTTGATTGCAAGCACATGGCAAGCTAAAAAAAAGGGAAAGAAACAAACAAAAAGTTCAAAGATGTTATAAACCTACAAATGTATTTATTCTGCTGTTGTTGTATGTTTTGTGATGTTTAATTATCTTATCCAAGTGGGTGATGTTAGCACCCCAACTAGGTTATATATATACAGTGCTATATGACTCTTAGAGACAAATTCTATTAATTGCTCAGAGCTTTGTCTCTCTTAAATTGTATGAGCAAATAATGTTGTCGTTTTTATTAGATTTGGTGTTATCATATATTGCTATTTTGGAGTAGTAATGCAAGTGTGTGTCGTTTACCGTTGTTTTTAAAAGAGTAATACAAATGATAGAAGAATTAGAAAAGAAAAAGATATGGAAAAAGAAGAGCTCTTGATTCTTTATTGTTGATCATTAGGGCATAATTCAAAAGCAGCTGGGTTCGAATGAATAATATATTATAAACATAATGTGCCTCAACATATATGACTATGGTGATGAAGTATAAACCAAGAATCCTGGTTCACATGAAAAAGAATGGCAAATTTCCAGAGACACTGCAAAACGTTGTTCTCATCTTCTTGGAAGAACATCTGAAAATAAAAAATCATAGGAAGGTGGACCTGCAACAAGGTGAAATTATATATGTTTAGATCAATACCCTAAAGGATTAATTTCATACCAAGAAAGAATGAACAATTTAAAGGTTGAAACAATTCCAAAGGCCACAATAATCTGGTTTTTTAAACTTTCACAACTTCAAGTTTGCATTTAGAAGAGTTGTAATATTTCACAGTTCTCTACTTTTTAAGATAACAAAGAGTTCATGTAAAAGATCTGAAGTTCTAAACCTTCTTGTTCACCTAGAATGTAAAACGGAATATGTGAAATCATCTTCGTTGCACCATCACTTTGTAGTGCATGGATTGTGTCCTGGTCTATTGGAAGGTCGTGAAGGCCCCAAAACAAACACTGAACCCTTGTATATGAGATTCGAGATCGAGCAATCTGAGGAATACACATACAACCTGAGTTTAATTAGTGTGAATAGTAGAAATGTCTGCATATACTATTATCACGTTTATAAAATCTGATAGTATATAAAACCAATAACCAGACCTTTCCCAAGGAAACACGTACCTTAAGTTGCAACTCATGGTGGTACGTGGCCAACTTTGCTGAAGCTGTAACAACAAAACATAGAAACTTGGACTAGGATGACTTCCTGAAAATTTGGCTAAAAGAGCCAAAGAGAGATTCCTTCCTTAAAACTAGATGACTACACAAGCATACAAAAGCAAAGATGACAGTGAAAAGGATGAAAACCAACATCACTGAAAAAAGTAAAAATAACAATGCAATGTAAATATGTATGTTTCTTAAAATAAATTCTTAGAAAGAATAATATATGGTTGCCAATCCAGTAGATTTTTTTTTTTTACCTATGTGTAGGTATTTTTTTTTCTAGCCATTGGATCATCATCTAACAATGATCTAACGGCTATAATAATGTGCGTGAAAAGACATGCATCATTAATGCTATTTTTCTCTCTTATTTTTTAATATAAAAAAATGTGCATGATAAATTTGTATTGGCCAAATTGACGCCTATGCATAGTTTTTTTAAAAAAAATATCTACTATATTGGTGCCTATACTTATATCTCATTATATATAAGCCCTACTAAAAAAATTATTGTTCTCACAAATATATGATTAAATTGCACACATTAGTTTAGATTTTTATACATTATTATTACTTGTTATTTATAAATTAGTAGCCCCCATTTGATATTTATATATTTTTTTCTTTGATTTTTTTTTAATTTATGAAAGGTTGAATTCACTTAAATTAAATAGAAAAACTCAAAAGACATTCAAATTTTTACAGGCCACCACATCTTAAACACAAATTTTTAGCCTAATTTAATAAAAGTCTTGAATTGTCTTTACAAAAAAATAAAATCAAATTTTTAACTCAATTTTACACAACCATAATACTATCATAATATAATTATAAAGCGCATCATTATCTTTACGCAATGATAATACAAGCATTATTGTCTTTACATAATGGTATCACCACCATAATATAAAGTGCATATGAAAATCCCCAAAATAAAGATCATTGTCTCCAAAAAAATATTATATAGATATAGAGTAGATAAAAAACTCATTCATGAAAGATCTTAATAATATAGAGTTTCCTTACTATCTTTGAAATAGTAGATCTTGAATAGGAAGTACACTTCTTGTCCATCAGTCTGGTATACAAGGTGGATATATTGACCAATCTTATACTATTTTCCTTTCACAAAATTTGCCCACTGAAATTGGTCTAGAAAACAACTTAGTTGTTATAGTGAACATCAAAAGCTATGGCCAATTACTTGAGATAATTGGCCTAGCCTCGTAGTCAAAAAAAAAAAAAGTTCGTCGGCCTGGCCGAACCTGGCCCTGCCCTTTGGTAATAATTATAACTGGCGTGCAATTTTTTTCTCTAATTTTTCTTAGATAGGTCTCTATAATTAAATACAGTATTTTATCTTGTTTATCAAAAGAAATTATTTTCAATATTTCATTAAAAAAATTAAGAGGTTATACTTTGGAGGTGCGTTTTAGCTTGGAAGGCTAGAATTAGTCTTGGCTTAGGAGAGGATAGACAATTTGTACTTAGTTCCCAATGATTTATTCACTAATCCACTTGCTCTCTATTACTTTCTTACGTTTTAGTTAAAGATACAATAATAAGCTGCCAACATGGCGTAGCTTATTTTTAATCAGCCCATGGCAGGTCATAAGCAAGGCCAGGCCAGTCCATCTAATGACTTTCGTGGGATAGGCTGGGCAAACCCATGTAAGGGAAATGCTTTGCCAGCCCATCCCTTAGGCCAATTATAGTATGGGACAGGAGGGCTACTTGATCGACAAGAATGACTTGTTGCCCTACCTTCATGCCACATTTAGTGATCTTAAACTCGCATTGAGCTTCATCTAAAGAAATTCCTTCCTTACTATAAGTAACTTTGGAAGTAATAATAGCTTTCTTATACCTTTCAAGAAAAATAATGGCTTTCTTAAGAGAGAACATAACTTGTTTGGGATACCAATGATAGTATTAATCGGCAGCATGTTGACTGAATATGAAAGTTACGAAATCAACTGCTTCCATATGCTTCATAGCTATGAATGGATCTAACTTTTTAAGTTTTATCTGTATGCACAATTGAATATTACAAATCAAAGTTATTTGAAGACAATTCCAAACAATCACAGCTCCACATAATCCTAAATAACCTCATATTTAAAATCATAATATATAGTGGATTTTTATTTTTAATGAAAATTAGACTATATAATGTTTAAAAAATGGAATTATATTTGAAATTATATAATGTGAACCCAAACCTAGTGTCCTAAATTACATCTTGCCACGTTGGTGATTGTAAGAATGACTCACTCAGTGTACATATGTATAAGAGTTATCATAACACTTCCCATATGCAAAGTCCTAATACGTATCGCGATAGAAAATGACAATTCTCACACTGCCTTTGCATAATAGCTGGTTGCAGAAATAATTGACTTACAATATATAATAATAATTATAATAGTAATAGTAATAATAATAACAGAGCACGAACTCCTGAACTTATACAACAAATTAGGTATGGAGTCCAAGAAGAGTAGCTCGGTGTTCACATATCTATATGATGATGATAAATAATGCTAATGATGCAACTATATATATATGCATAAAAATGTATATATATGTTTTATGCACGTGTGAATGAGATGAAACTTGGAAACCAAGTTTTGTCAATACGAGATAATGATGGTGATATAATGATGTTAATAATTTAATGGTAGTAATATAGTAATATTACTGCAAGTGTGTGTATATATATATATATATATGAACACGTGTATGCATGCAAAGAGATTTGTTGACCAAGTCTTGTGAGAAATGCCAGTGAAATGAAAATGATATCGAGATGAGATGAAAATGATAAAAATGACCATAAGTGGATTTAAAGGAAAACTAGATATATGCGATACGCATATGCTTATGACCGTGACATTAAAAAAGAGAAAAGGTGATGATGAAGTGTTGACACAAAGATGTATATATGAGCATGTATGATTTTATGTGGGTGTGAGACAATTTAGTGATCAAATCCATGTATACACGTGAAAGTGAGATGGTGAATATATGTGTGAATGAAGGCCTGATGCTCATGGGTAGATGAAGAAAACGAGAGAGATAACAAGGTAAAGAGAGAAATAGTATTAGGAAATGAATGGGCTGCTTAAGTTCTTCTTGTCGTTGTGAAGTTGTTATGAAATGAGGTATTTAGACCTCTATTTATGGGCAAAAGACATCCCTTTTTGCTTAAGCTAGAAGAAAATACCTTATTGATTGAGCTTACTTAGTTCCTAAGAACTCATATACCTAGCTCTTATGTTCCCTGACTTATTTGATTTAATGCTAGCTCCTCCACAGCCCATGTCGCCTCTTGCAAAACTTGGTAGAAGCTTCTAGGCTCCAAATGATATGTAGTTTGTGACAAGCTACATATCATCTCTTTTTGAGTTGCATATAGTTGATAGCGGGCTACATGTCATCTTCCTTGAGTTTGATGGAGTGACATGTAGTATAGGACTTGGTCTTAATAGGCTCCACATGGAACTATGTTCCATTAAAGTCTTGCTATGTTTCTTGAATATTAGCCACGTCATTATAAAATTTAGGTCTAATAAAGTTCCATTAAGTCTTAATATTATGTGCTTAATTAATACTAATCCATACTTTAGGATTAATCTAAAAAATTAGAAAAATCCTGAAACAAAGAGTATAATTAATACAATAATTAATAAAAGAAAATAACCCGTATAGTCCAAAGAAAATAACCTGTATAGTCCTAGGAAATTTTTTTGGATATTCACTATGAAATTTTTACATAGTCCTAGGAAAAAAAAGAAAAAAAATAAATAAATGAAAGGAAAAAATACAAAAAGGCCAAGGGTTTAGTTAATTAAGTAGGGACAATTCAGTAATTTTAAAGACTAGGAAACTCTATACGTATCATCTTTCAGAGTCTGACAGAAGAAAAAAAAATTTTACGCTCTGCAGTGGGAGAGGAGAACGGCTGAAAGTTTGGGAGAAGAGGAAAGATTACAAGAAGGTTGATTGTCAATTCTCTAAGGTAAAGAATTCCTCCCCATCAACTATCAATCGATTATTTAGAATTCTTGGGGGTTAATCCATCGTCTAGGGTTTAGAATTCTTCAAGCATTTTTTTTGTTTCAGTCATGATTCTTATTTTAATTGATTTCTCTCGCTGTGAGGTTTAAAACAAGACCAAAATTATATGATTTGGATATCTAGATTAAAAGTTATAGATTTTTGAGTTTTGGTCTACAACGGTAAAATGCAGCAGTGACTATGACTGGTTTTTTTGACGCTTCTGATAGCCTAATAGGGTCATATTTCATATGGTTGGAAAGCTTATTCGATACGTTTTCTAACGGTATATAATTTGTCAAAAACGGACTTAAAACCAGAGAGATATAGCTTTTTGAAGTAGGCACTACGAATCTGGAAAATTTTTGTAACTTTCAACATTTAGAATATAACGTAGCAGCGGATTGCTTGGCTTCGTATGGCTCACCTATGGACCCTACAGCCATGTTCTTGGCACTTTTAGGACCCTTATCATTTGTAAAACTTGTCCTCCAAGTTTTACAATTTTTAGAATTAGTTTGGAATTGTTATGAATTTTTGATGTCGTGGTTATGCAAGATAATATAGTGAATGTATCGAGTGTGCATGGGCAGCGGGTTAGACATTGTGTTAGGCATGATTTAAGATACATATTAAGTGTTTAATATTTATATATGATTCTTGTTATAATTATAGATTCTTGTGGTAGCTAGCAAATTATTATTGGATTGGTTAGACTAGCGAACAGGTAAGTAATCTTTCGTCTTTATTAGTGACTTTTATTTTATCAAAGTAAATTTGTATTGATTCCTTTTAAAAATATATATATATTTATTAATCTGAAATATATATATATATATATATATATATATATACTTCAAGTAAGTTGTTTTTAGATAAAATCTACTTTGATCGAGTTATACTATATCCTTTAAGAAAATACGGATCATGCTTATGATTGATACTGTTGTTGAATGATTTGAGAATTTATCTCCTTTTGAACTATATTGAATGTGAATGTGTTAAAACGCTGTTTAGTTGACTATGTAATGTGGACCTATTCCGCAGGGGTTAAATATGGACTGTACATACTGAATGTGGACCTAGCTACAGGGGTCAAAATGTAGTAAATGTAGACCTAGCTACAGGGGTTAAATGTAGTAAATGTGGACCTAGCCGCAGGGGTTAAGTGTAGTCATAGTCATCTAAAAACTGTACAGTAGAATTTGAAAGTGTTACTAGCTTTTTAATGAGATTGAAACTTTAGGTTTGAAATCTATCATATTTTTATAATTTGTTTCTGATCGATTTCATATGTTATATTGAAAGATATTAGTTTTAAAATTGAGTTGTTCAAAATAAAATGTCTACGAAATGTTTCAAGTAGCATATGCTTGATCCAACTAATAAAGATTATGGATTACTTACTAGGCTGTCGAGCTCACCATTTTATTCTTTAATCTTTTCAGATTCAGAGAATAGTCAATAAGTGGAAACCATCATTTGAAGGAGGGAGATCATTTGAGGACTCAGATTTACTATTTATTGCTATTGTACTATTTAATTTTCATTTTAAGACATTGTTGGTTATTTGAGGTATACTAGATTATTGTTATTATTTTAGTTTCTTTTGTTATTATGGATTTAGCAAATTGTTATTGATGGTTTAGATTGATTTAATGTTTTGTTATGATGAGATGTTTTGGGTGTTAATGGATCTATTTGGATTTTTAATAACGATTGAATTCAAAGCCTTCCGTGTCTATGAGGTTTTTCCTTATAGGCATGTGGCATTGCCAAGCCCTTGGTCTTAGGACGTGACAATTAAAGTGGTATCAGAGATTAGGCTATGATATTTTAAGATCTTGTCTAAGATTATGATTTTATTTAAGTTATGATCTTTAGAACTTTCTTAAGCTATTGATTTTGTCTACCTTAAGTTAAGATGATGAGCACGTCTATGATTTGAGTAATAAGTGCTTTTCAGATATTAAGCTTGATAGTTATGATTTTTCTGCTAATTTATTTATTATCTTGAATATCACGTGATATTGGGAAAATCTATTTGTGTTTGAAGGCTTAAATGGCAGACAATAGGACTCTGGCGGACTTAGCCCGTGAAAATCGAATGGCTAACAGACAAACTGGGCTGCATGCATTGATGGAAACTTTAGTTGGGGTGGTTCAACATCAACAAACTCAATAAGAGATGCTATAAGAACAGCTGCAACAACATCAGCACAACAACAGCAATGAAATGCTGTTAATCAGCGCAGGCAATCTAATGGAATGTCAGAGTTTAAGAAACTCACACAGCCATCATTTGAAGGGGCAACTGACCCTTTAGAGGCTGAGAAGTAGTTGGCTGAAATAGAGAAGGCTTTTACTGCCTTGGGAAGTACTGACGCTGAGAAGCTGACCTATGCCACTTACATGCTACAAGGAGGTGCATATGATTGGTGGTTAATGGTGAAGTGCCAATATGAACAAGACACTGAACCTTTTACTTGGAGGAACTTCAAGGATGTATTTAATGAGAAATATTTTCCCAAAAGTGTTCGTCGCCAAAAAGAAAGAGAATTTGTCAAGCTAGAGCAAGGGAACATGACAGTAGCTCAGTATGAGGCAGAATTAACCAGATTGTCAAAGTTTGTTCCTGCTTAAGATTTGAAGAAGGTTTAAGGTCCCGAATTAAACAGAGAGTTAAGCCATTTGAGTTAGAAACTTATGCGACTGTAGTGAGCAAAGCTTTACTGATAGAGAGGGGACTCAATGATGCTCAACAAGATCGAGACAACAACCAAAGGAAGAGATACAGGTCAGAACCACAAAAGAGTCAGAATTCAAGTGGACAACTAAGAAGCAAGGGACTCAGGGTAGTGGACTTCAGTGCACAAGATATGGTAGAGGTAACCATGCAGAGAAAGACTGTCGTTGGAATACAGGTGCTTGTTTTCGTTATGGTAGTTTTGCACATAAGTTAGCTTCCTTTCCTTCAAAGGATTCTATTACCACACAAGCGAACCAGGCACGTCCTACTGAGCAGAATAAAGGAGGGAACCAAAATCCTAAAGCCCAAGGAAGAGTTTATGCTATGACACTGCAAGATGCACAGACTTCAAATGCTGTAGTGACAGGTACAATTCTTGTATCCTCCAAATATGCATATGTATTGTTTGACTCTGGAGCAAGTCATTCCTTTGTGTCTACTAAATTTGTGAAGAAACATGATATGTTGATTGAGCCTATAGACATTGATTTATGTGTAGACACCTCGATTGGAAGTACATTGGTTATTGACCATACTTGTAAGTCTTGTAGTATTGTTATCGAGGATAGGGAGTTACTAGTTGATTTGATGGTTATGGACATGCATGATTTTGATATCATACTAGGAATGGATTGGTTATCTAGTTATCATACTTTTATTGACTGTCGTGAGAAGAAAGTCAATTTTCATATTCCTGGCCAACTTGAGTTCTTTTTTATTAGAAATTCGAAACATAGAGTTCTTTTTTATTAGAAATTCGAAACATACTCCTCCTCGTGTGATTTCTGTTTTACAAGCAAGACAAATGTTAAGATGTGGCTGTGAAGGCTACTTGGCGATGGTTCGAGATATCCAACAAGATGAGTTAAAGCTAGAAGATATTGCTGTTGTGATTGAATTCCCTGATGTCTTTCCAGAAGACTTACCAGGATTGCCGCCAAATAGAGAGACAGAATTCTCTATTGATGTTTTATCAGATACTGCTCCAATTTCTAAAGCTCCTTACCGTATGGCACCAGCAGAATTGAGAGAATTGAAGGAGCAATTACAAGAATTATTAGATAAAAGTTTTATTAGACTAAGCGTTTCTCCATGGGGAGCTCCTGTACTATTTGTGAAGAAAAAAGATGGGACCATGCGTCTTTGCATTGACTATCGGGAATTGAACAACGTGACCATACGAAATAAATATCCCTTACTAAGGATAGACGATTTGTTTGATCAGTTGCAAGGTGCACAAGTTTTCTCTAAAATTGATCTTCGATCTGGCTACCATCAATTGAAGATTAAAGTAGAAGATATTCCTAAGACTGCTTTCCGTACGAGGTATGGGCATTATGAATTTTTGGTGATGCCTTTTGGGTTGACTAATGCCCCAGCTGTGTTTATGGACTTAATGAATCGAGTGTTCTACCCATTCCTTGATCAGTTTGTGGTGGTCTTCATAGATGATATATTGGTATACTCAAAAAGTGAAGAAGAATATGTAGAGCATCTGAGAAAAGTATTGCAGATTTTACGAGAAAAGGAGCTTTATGCGAAATTGAAGAAATGTGAATTCTGGCTTGCGAATGTGTCTTTCTTAAGGCATGTAATATCAAAGGATAGAATTTCTGTTGACCCTCAAAAAGTTAAAGCAATTGTGGAGTGGAATAGACCGACAAATGTTTCGGAGATTCGCAGCTTCTTGGGCTTGGCTGGATACTATAGAAGGTTTGTGGAAGGATTTTCACTGATAGCAGTTCCTTTGACACAACTTACTCATAAGGGGGTCAAATTTGAATGGTCAGAAAATTGTGAACGAAGTTTTCAAGAACTGAAGAGAAGATTAGTTTCTGCACCAATCCTTACCGTACCTTCTAGGACTAGAGGATTCATTGTTTATAGTGATGCATCAAAGAAGGAGTTAGGATGTGTTTTGATGCCGCATGACAAGGTTATTGCCTATGCTTCTAGACAATTAAAGGGGTACGAGGAATATTACCCTACGCATGATTTGGAGCTTGCTGCTGCAGTTTTTGCTCTTAAGATCTGGAGACATTATCTCTACGGAGAGAAATGTGAGATCTATACTGAACATAAGAGTCTGAAATACATCTTCACTCAAAAGGAGCTAAACATGAGGCAGAGAAGGTGGTTAGAGTTGTTAAAAGATTATGATTTGACTATTCACTACCATCCTGGGAAGGCAAATGTGGTAGCAGATGCTTTGAGCAGAAAAACGTCAAATAATTTGGCAACTTTAATCACGGATCAGAAGAACATTTTGGAAGATATGAGAAAGTTGAACATCGAAGTAAGAGTGCCAGAGTCTGGAGTACAGTTGGCTAGTTTACATGTGCAACCTTTATTGATTGATAGAATCAAGGATGCCCAACCAAATGACTCCTATTTGCAGAAGATTCGAGCTAAGATAGAAGCAAAAGTGAAAACAGAATTTCTCATCCATGAAGATAGATCCTTGAGATTTGGGAAGAGATTGTGTGTACCAAACGATCCAGAATTGAAGAAGGAGATTCTTGTGGAAGCACATAATACAAGCTACACAGTACATCCGGGAGGCACTAAAATGTATAGGGATCTAAGAGAAAATTTTTGGTGGAATAACATGAAATGAGAAATTGCTTGGTATGTTGCACAGTGTTTAGTGTGCCAGCAAGTGAAGGCTGAACACCAAAGACCTGTAAGATTGTTACAACCCATTGAGATTCCTGAATGGAAATGGGATTGTACCACTATGGACTTTGTAACAGGATTGCCAAGGACTAATAGTGGTAATGATGCAATATGGGTTTTTGTGGATCGTAAATCTAAATCTGCACATTTCTTAGCCATCAAAATTACTTTTTCTCTTGAGAGATTAGCAAAATTATATATAAGAGAGATAGTGAGACTACATGGAATTCCTGCAATTATTATTTCTAACCAAGATCCTAGATTTTTATCTCAGTTTTGGAGTGCTGTACATAAAGCTTTTGGGACTAAGCTGAGCTTCAATACAGCTTTTCACCCACAAACAGATAGACAGTCAGCTAGAACCATACAGACACTAGAAGATATGTTGAGAGCTTGCACCATAGATTTCAAGGGTTCTTGGGATGAGCATTTGCCATTAGTGGAGTTTGCATACAATAATAGCTATCAGGCTAGTTTGCAAGTAGCACCGTATGAAGCTCTATATGGTAGGAAGTGCAGATCTCCTATTTGTTGGGATGATATTGGAGATAAGGCAATTACAGGACCCAAAATAGTATAATAGACTATTGAGAAGATTAGATTGATCAAAGAAAGACTTTTGGCTGCACAAAATCGTCAGATAAGTTATGCAGACCCCAAAAGAAGGGAAGTGGTATTTGAAGTTGGTGATCATGTTTTCTTAAAAATGTCACCTATGAGAGGGGTAAAGAGATTTGGAGTTCGAGGTAAGCTAAGTCCTCGATTTGTTGGCCCATTTGAGATGCTGGATAAAGTAGCGTACAGACTTGCTTTGCCACCAGCTTTGTCTGGTATTCACAATGTGTTCCATGTGTCTATGCTGAAGAGATACATTCCTGATCCTAGTCATGTGATTCAGTATGAGCCAATACAACTTAAAGAAGATCTGACTTACAAGGAACGTCCTTTACGTATTGTTGATTCAAAGGAACAAGTGTTGAGACATCGGATTATTTCTTATGTTAAGGTTCAATGGACCAACCACACTGAGAGAGAAGCTATATGGGAGTTAGAAGAGGAAATAAGAGCAAAGTACCCTTTCCCTTTTGAGATTACAGGTATGTGAAGTTTAGAGGACTAAACTTATTTTAAGTAGGGGAGAATGAGATAACCCGTATAGTCCTAGGAAAAAAAAAGAAAATAAATAAATAAATGAAAGGACAAAATACAAAAAGGCCAAGGGTTTAGTTAATTAAGTAGGGACAATTCAGTAATTTTAAAGACTAGGAAACCCTATACGTATCATCTTTCAGAGTCTCTGACAGAAAAAAAAAATTTTACGCTTTGGAGTGGGAGAGGAGAACGGCTGAAAGTTTGGGAGAAGAGGAAAGATTACAAGAAGGTTGATTGTCAATTCTCTAATATAAAGAATTCCTCCCCATCAACTATCAATCGATTATTTGGGATTCTTGGGGGTTAATCCATCGTCTAAGGTTTAGAATTCTTCAAGCATTTTTTTTGCTTCAGTCATGATTCTAGGTTTCATTTATATTTTAATTGATTGCTCTCACTGTGAGGTTTAAAACAAGACCAAAATTATGTGATTTGGATGTCTAGATTAAAAGTTATCTATTTTTGAGTTTTGGTCTATAATGGTAAAACGCAACAGTGACTGTGACTGGTTTTTCTGATATTTCTGATAGCCTAATAGGGTCATATTTGTATTGGTTGGAAATCTTATTCGATAATCTTTCTAACGGTATATAATTTGTCAAAAACGGACTTAAAACCAGAGAGATATAGCTTTTTGAAGTAGGCGTTACGAATCTGAAAATTTTTTGTAACTTTCAGCATTTAGAGTATAATGTGGCAGCGGCTTGCTTGGCTTCGTATGGCTCATCTATGGACCCTACAGCCATGTTCTTGGTACTTTTGGGACTCTTATCATTTGTAGAACTTGTCCTCTAAGTTTTACAATTTTTAGAATTAGTTTGTAATTGTTATGGATTTTTGATATCGTGGTTATGCAAGATAATATAGTGAATGTATCGAGTGTGCATGGGCAGCGGGTTAGACATTGTGTTAGGCATGATTTAAGATACCTATTAAGTGTTTAATATTCATATATGATTCTTGTTATAATTATAGGTTCTTGTAGTAGCTAGCAAATTATTGTTGGATTGGTTAGACTAGCGAACAGGTAAGTAATCTTTCGTCTTTATTAGTGACTTTTATTTTATCAAAGTAAATTTGTATTGATTCCTTTAAAATATATATATATATTTATTAATCTGAAATATATATATATATATATACTTCAAGTGTGTTGTTTTTAGATAAAATCTACTTTGATCGAGTTATACTATATCCTTTAAGAAAATACGGATCACGCTTATGATTGATACTGTTGTTGAATGATTTGAGAATTTATCGCCTTTTGAACTACACTGAATGTAAATGTGGTAAAACCCTCTTCAATTAACTATGTAATGTGGACCTATTCTGCATGAGTTAAATGTGGACAGTACGTACTGAATGTGGACCTAGCTACAGGGTTAAATGTAGTAAATGTGAACCTAACTACAGGGGTTAAATGTAGTAAATATGGACCTAGCTACAGGGGTTAAATATAGTAAATGTGGATCTAGCCGCAGGGGTTAAGTGTGGTCATAGTCATACAAAAACTGTAGAGTAGAATTTGAAAGTGTTACTAGTTTTTGAATGAGATTGAAACTTTAAGTTTGAAATCTATCATATTTTTATAATTTGTTTCTGATCGATTTCATATGTTATATTGAAAGATATTAGTTTTAAAATTGAATTGTTCAAAATAAAATGTCTACGAAATGTTTCAAATAGTATATGCTTGATCCAACTAATAAAGATTATGGATTATTTACTGGGCTGTTGAGCTCACCCTTTTATTCTTTAATCTTTTCAGATTCAGATAATAGTCAATAAGTGGAAACCATCATTTGAAGGAGGGAGATCATTTGAGGACTCAGATTTACTATTTAGAGCTATTGTACTGTTTAGTTTTCATTTTGAGACATTGTTGGTTGTTTGAGGTATACTAGATTATTGTTATGATTTTAATTTCTTTTGTCATTATGGATTTAGCAAATTATTATTGATAGATTAGATTGATTTGGTGTTTTATTATGATGTGATGTTTTGGGTGTTAATAGATCTATTTGGATTTTTAATAACGATTGAATTCAAAGCCTTCCGTGTCTATGAGGTTTTTCCTCGTAGGCATGTGGCGGTTGCCATGCCCTTAGTCTTGGGGCGTGACAATCAATCTTGTAGTACTTTGATTATAGATACTTTTTACTAAATTTGTCTTCTTTAACAGGTTATTTTAAACTCTGAGGTCTGGGATCTCCGGAAGTTAAGACTCCTCTGCAGTGTTCCTTCACTTGACCAAGCAACAATAACATTTAACGCACGTGGTGATGTAATCTATGCAATTCTCAGGAGAAATCTTGTGGATGTAATGTCGTCATTCCACACATGCCGAGTAAAGCATGCTCTCTTTAATGCCTTCCGAACTACTCCGAGATTGCCACAGTCCCTGCTGATCGTTGTGTCCTTGACTTTGCGACGGAGCCCACTGATTCATTTCTTGGGTTGATTACGATGGATGACCAAGATGAGATGTCCGCTTCAGCTAGGGTGTACGAGACCGGTCTCCGAAGACCAACCGATGATGATGATTCTGATCCAGATGACGCTGAGAGCGAGGNATTGACCCTTTACTTGGTCCGGATCTTGATATGGATGGTGATACTGATGTTGATGATATGAGCAATGATGATGACGATGATAGTTCGACAGACCTTGATGATGAGGATGATGATTGGGATTCTGTGGATTTTGATGGTGGACCAGGAATACTCGAGTTTATGACAGAAGGTGGTGGTGGTGATGATGATGGGGATGATAGTCAATTGGTGGAGTCTTTTAGTAGTGAAGGGGAGGATTTTGTAGGGAACGGTTTTGGTTACTGATTATAATAGTTATAAATTGGTCAGGGATATCACTAGTTGGCCAGAGTATGTAATTGTTGTTTTACAGTGGGTTATTTCCCATGGTGGTTTTTGTTTACAATTTGAGAAACATAAATCAATTCCATTTCGTTTACGCACCTGCTTATTTTGACCGATGTTTTTCTGTTGATACTCTTTGGATATTGGATACTGATATGGTGAACCCTAAATGGTCTGTGGTGGGTGTTAATGATAAACTTAATGTCATGTTTGTTACAGTGTATAAGGACTATGTATTGTATTAATTAAACATAATACTGTGTTTGGTTGTACCTTTGTATTGTATTATTTAATATGACATTAAAATTTAATACAATACGGAGAGTATTATCTAATACAAAATAAAATGTCTGTATTACATAATTTTAACTTTAACGTAGTATTGTACAATACTCACTCTCTTCACTTTTCTGTTCTTAATTTCTTTTCTTATCATTTTCTCTCTCACGTCACTCTATCCTTTTCAAAAATGGTATTTTTCTAAATAAATTTTTAAAAGTGGTATTTTTCTTAATTTATATCTAAAAAGTGATTTTTTCGTAAATAATTTTTTAAAAAAGTGGTAATTTTACAAGTGGTATTTTCCCAAATATTTTTTTAAAATGGTATTTTTCTAAATAAAGTTTTAAAAATGGTATTTTTCAAAATTAAATTTTTAATACAACATCTTAATTAATATAAATGCAACACCAAACAGAGTATTGTAATAGAATAATACAATACAATACAATCCAATACAATACATCACAATACAATACAATACAATACAATACAATACAATACAATACGGCGCACCAAACATAGTATTGTACACCCCCTTACTTTTTTTTTTTAGCACCCCCCACCTTTTTTTTTTTTTTTTGTGCTGGGGGTGTTCATAATACTCCTTGTGTATATGAAACTAATTTATGTTTCTAACTCATCCTCCATATGCATTGAAATATAAGAATCTTAACAATATTTTACAAAATTTATTCAACTCCTTTTTTGACAGCCAAACATATACTCCTTGTGTATATGAAACTAATTTAAGTTTTTAACTCATCCTCCATATGCAATGAAATATAAGAATCTTAGCAACTAGCTCGCAACATTAGAGTATGATAAAGTATAAGGAGTAGATTACTTCTCTAAAACTAGCTTGCCCAATTTTCTCTCCGACTCCGTGTTCAAATCCCCTAGAGGATCAACTTCAACACCAGCATCCTGTAGAAGCAAGTAAAACACAACATAAAAACTAAACAGAGTAAAAGGATTAAAAAATAAAACTAAAAGAAGTTTTCAATGGCATAGAACTCCTAACAGCCAAAAGCAGTCCAAAGACAACTAGCAATTTTCATGCCATGGGCAAGATGATAGTAACTTTTGCTTGCAAACAATTTTAAAAGAAAAATGGAGGGTTGAACCAACAAACTCCATACTTTGAGCATTTGAACACCTTCTTCAAATGTAAGCCGAAGAGTCTTCCTCAGGAACTGCAAATTTGACAAATTGAACAATCAGATGCAAACACTAAAAGGCTGAAACATTTCTTAAAGTTGCTCAAATAATTGATAAAAATATATAAATGTGAAATATGTATCACAACCTTTAGAGGCTCGAATGGATATTGCCTGCTTACAGCTTTAAGCTCTTTCTCACAATTCTTGTTCAAACTGTCAAACATTGCAACAAATAAACGGTCCACAATATCCATTACCCGAGCAAACCAGTAGAATACTCAAAATGTCAGGCCATCAACAATGCAGGTGCTAGACATCAACTATCCTTAAAGAAGCAACGGTACCTCAAAGTAGTGATTCTTGATCTCCATTTCCACATCAAGACCAGTAAACTCACACAAATGCCTGTGAGTGAGAGTTCTCTGCTCTAAATACAGGACCAATCTCAAAAACGCGCCCGAAATCACCACATATAGCCATTTGCTTGTGAAGCTGAGGTGACTGGGCAAGGCATGCAGGTTGCCCTTTGTAGTCCAGTTCAAATACAGAAGCACCACCTTCACTGGAGCTAGCTATTAATTTTGGAGTATGAATTTCGACAAAACCTTCAGAAAGCAAGAACTGCCGAAATACCTGCACGATGACATGACACATTACAATATATAGAAATAAATCTTAAAAAGAAAAATCGATTTTGCTTAACATATAAAGGATAGAGAGACAAATAAAACAAAACCTCAAATAAGTCTTAACGATTTGACTCTAATTTAGAAAATGAAAATCTCACTACATTCCTATATTGCATATGCATAGAAAGAAGTAGAGCCAAAAACAGAAAGGCAAATATCAAGAAGTAGCAACTCACAGTTCCAACTTGACACTGAATGCGAAATATCCCTTGGTTAGCAGGTGTTCGTGTGTCAATAACTCTATTATCTAAACGTGTATCCCGACGAACTTGAACGGCCTGTTCTCCAGCCTAAATCCACCACATGATCAAATACATATCAATTACAAAGGGTTTAAAAAACAACCAAAGCTTTCTTCAAAGAGGTAAGCAGCAATAGAAATCATTACTTGCTTAGCTTTTTCATACTCAATATCACTCCGAGCCGCATCCTCAATGTTAATAGGTAGGTTCGGCAATGCCCTATTGACACAGTAAAATTTCCTCACCTGAATCTCCACCTGCGATAAAGAAAACCCAAAAAACGATTTTTTCTCAGCTTTCTGTGCACTCCATTGGGCAAGGTTATTCCCCATTTGGGTCGCAATTAAACACTCTCTTCATTGGCAATGTTCTTCATGAAGATTTAAAAAACCAGAGAACTTACAATCCTCTAACAGTTATTACAATCTCATGGTCACGAGATACAAATATATAATAAAAAAATTTAAAAAAAAAAAAAAAAGAACGACTGGCAAACCTGTTGTGTGGCACCCGTAATGGGATATTTGGGGACGGAGACGATTCCTTCAACATCCACAATGGACTCGCGGTTCACCCCAGAGACGAACTTCACCATCTGGCGGCTAACAACATCAGGAATCGCCGTAACCACGCACTGTAGGGTGAAGCCTTTCTCACGAACCAGGACGAAGGCCATGTTCTTGCTGACGGGTCGGATCGTCTGGGCTCGACCCCGCACGAGCACGTACTGGTCCTTCAGGGCCTCGTTAAGCGCGCCGACGTCGGTCCAGAGACGGACGTCGGCCGGAGTCTTGGACTGGAGCTCCGGCAGCGGCACATCGCCGTAGTTGGCGGCGGAGGAAGCCAGCGCGGCCTCCTGGCGACGGCGCAGCTTCTCGAGCTTGGCGGCTTCCTTCTTGCGGACGGACTTGGACTCGTCCTCGGCCTGAGATTGTTCTGGTTGTGGCGGATCAGAGACCGATGACGGGGTTTCGGACTCGTTAGACGTTAATTCGGAGAATGGCGATTTAGGGTTTAGGAGCGGACCAGTGGAGGTAGAAGAAGAATAACAAGATGAAATATGAATATATAGGCTACGGTCTGCATGTATGCGTTTTCTTCTTTCCTTATTTTATCGGTTTTTTTTTTATATTTTTTTTTTTGGGTTATTTCCTTTTTTTTTTTTTAGTGAAATTGTGGTATATGTCCATCTTTTTAAATTTGACTTAATTGATGTCTATTCCTTTTAATTTATAGTAAAATGTCCACCCATTTGAAAAATTTTAAAAACTGTTAGCTAATAAATGTTATTGTTTTCTAGTTTTACCCTTAATTAAAATTTCCAGTAGGGTTGGCAATTTGTGACATGACACGACAACACGACTCGAAACTCGCACAAAATGAACAGATTTGGATTTAGCTTAATCGTGTTCGTGTCGTATTCGGTTTAGAGATATTGACCCGTTTAATTAACGGGTCGTGTTCGAGTTGAACCCGCCAAAACCAAAATTACCTGTTTTGTAAACGGGTCGCATCGTGTCGTGTCAACCCGTTTATAATCGTGTCATGTCCTGTAATTTCTTACCTATTTATTTTTTAGAGAAATTTGGGTGTATGACTAATATTTTAAATTTAATTAAGTAGATGTTTACTTTTTAAATTTTATAATTAAATGTTCCGGTATATATATTTTTATACTTGGTAAATAACATATCTACCAATTTCAGTTGTTGTATTGAAATGTACTAGGTATATAATTTTTAATATTTAGTATATAAAATTTTATACTTAGTATATAAATATATATAACATATTTTGCAATAACATTTGATAAAAATGATATTTACTTGAATTGGACCCAAAATTTGGTCATATTTCTATAAGACCCTTTATTAAACGAGTCATGTTCGGGTCGTGTTCGCGGGTCACGTGTCACGTGTCACGGGTCAATATGACTTATTTAGTAAACGGGTTACACGGGTCGTGTCATATCAACTCGTTTATAAACGGGTCGTGTTCGTGTCAGAATTTCTGACTTATTTATTAAATGGGTCGTGTTCAGGTTGAGCATTTACCTGTTATACATGTACATCGACACGACACGAATGCGACCCGTGGACATGAATTGCCAGCTCTAATTTCCAGTTTATTCTGTTTCAGTTTTCCGAATCTTTCGTGATTCTCTCTCTCTCTCTCTCTCTCTCGTTCTTCTCTGTTTCTCGTTCTCTTTCTCTCTCATTCTCGTTCTTCTCTCTCTCTCTCGTTCTTCTCTCTCGAATCTCTGGCGAAGAGGCATTGTTTTCCGGCGTTGTTTTTGTTCCCTTTCTTTTTCTCTGGTGTTTTTGGGCTGAACTTCGTATTCCGACATTTTTCTGGTTCTGCTTCATCTTCTCCGGCGATTCGGTCGTTTTCTTCCTTTGCATTGGTCGAGTTCAGCTTTGGATTAGATCTTGTTAGGTATGCATTATTTTCTTGATTTTAATTTTCTTTTTTTTTAATCATATCTATATTTTTTGTGTTTGATTATATTGTATATATTTTTGGGGATTTTTATTTGTGCTTCTTATTCGTGTTACAATTATTGTTAATTTAAGTCTAATCCTTGTTTTTCTTTCTGATGGCTTTTTTTTTTTTTTTTGGAATTATACTATGTAATTAGTAATGGTTCATCAATTTTTTGTCGTGGTATGTATTATTGTTGTAGTGGTATATTTATTTTTTCTGGTGGTATATGCAACTGCTGTTCTATTGTTTTAGTTGTTAAAGATATTTAATATTCTTGTTTGGTTCATAATGTTTTGGTCTTTGTATATTCGCTTTTTGTCATGGTATATAATCTTTCTTTTATATGGCTATTGTTGATTACTGACAATTACTTTGTTGTTTGGTTCATAGATTTTTGGTCGTGGTATATAAAACATTTGTCATGATATATGAGGTTATGTACCAGATTCTGATTCATTATATTGAGATATTGGATTTTTTATTTTCTTTCTATGTGCTCTTACACAATGAATTTTTGGTCATGGTATATAGAGCTATATGCCAGGTTTATTACTTTAAGTATATGATACTGTTATTTTTTTTCTAGCTCTTATTCTTACACTTTGAGGTTTACTAATTTTTAGTCTTGGTATGTAAAATTTTTGTCATTATATATGAGGTTTCGTACCAGGTTCTTTAGATATTTGATATTTTGTTATTTTTTTATTTTGTTTCTATCTTTCTCATTTCCAGTTACATGAATTTTTGTACATATGCTTATTTATATTGTGTAGAGAATCTTGTACTATTTCTTTTTTTTTTTGGCCGTGTTGTTACTATTGAATTTTTGTTAATTGTTTGTTTTGTTATTATAGGTATGGCAGTGATACCTATGATTATTCATTATAATGGTCATTGGGATGAGAATAAAAAGTACATTGATTTTAGATTCACTGGAACTTTGGTTAAAGAAGGGACAATGTATTTAGATTTGTTGAATTTCTTTTCAAAGAGCCTTATTTAGGTCTTGATAGATTAAGACATGTGATTCATTTGTTTGTTGATATGGATTATGATGGTTCTAGGAATAATCTTTTGGAGATTAAGAGCAATAGTGGATTAGCCTGGTTTTTGTATATGGCAAAGGATGATAATGCTATGAAGTACCCACTCATCATTACCTATGATGAGGTACTTTCAGAAGATATAAATATAAGCACAGTTAGTTTTGGTCCTATTGGTTCATCTGTTAATGAGTTTTTAGGTGGAGATTCATGTGTAGTTGAGGCTGGTTCATCTTCTTTAGGGAGTGGAACATGTGTTCTTGATGTTGGTTCATCTTCTAAATGTAGTGGTTCAACAAGGACATTTGAGGTTGGTTCATCTTTCTACCAAGCTGGAAGTTCTATTGTTTCTTCCATTTCGACTCCCACTTTTAGCAACTCTTCTAATTTTGATGATGTGGAAGGTTATTTAGTAGACCCAAACAACTTGGACGAGCTGAAAGAAAAATATATGTTTGCTGATAAGAAGATATTGCAAAAAGCCTTGAGTTTAGTTGCAATGAAGAAGAATTTTGAGTATAAAACAGTAAAGCCTAGCCCGGATGGGCTTTCGATTGCATGTGTTGGTTTAAATTGTTCATGGTCTCTTCGCGCTTCGAAGTGTAGACAAGGTGGCTTATGGATCATTCATAAGTATGTTAATAAGCATACTTGCTCATTAGATGTTGTTGTCCGTGACCATAGGAAAGCGACTAGCGAACTTGTTTGTGAGTGTATTTTGAACAAAATTAAGGAAGATAAGAATAGGTGAGTGATTCCCCAAGATATTATTGATTACATGCGTATGAAGTATCATATAAAGATTAGCTATTATAAAGCTTGGACTGCTTGGGAACTTACTTATGCTGCTGTTGATGGTCATCCGGAGGACTCTTATTGTTTGATTCCATCATTCCTGGCAGCTTTAAAGAGTTCGAACCCAAGTATGTTTGTTTTTCTATTCTGATTTTTTTTTTGTATATATTTTTTCGTATTTGGTACATGACTTTTATAACTTGGTACATGTATATATGTACCAACTAAACCAGTATGTGTTCTGATTTTTGGTTGTATATAGTTTTTCGTCTTTGGTACATGGATGTTATAACTGGGTACATGTGTATATGTACCTACTAAACCAGTATGTGTTCTGATTTTTTGTGGTATATGATTTTTCGTGTTTGGTATATGAATATTAGAACTTGGTACATGTGTTTATGTACCTTGAACCATTATGTGTTCTGATTTTTGTTGGAGTATGATTTTTCGTGTTTGGTATATGGATATTATAACTTGGTACATGTGTATATATACCTACTGAACCAGTATGGTTTTGACTATATTTTCCATATCGCTTTTGTGCTTTTATTTGGTTAATAACCCAAATCATATTTATATTTCCATATCACTTGTATATCCTGTTTTTGTCTTATTATCCACCTAATGAAAAAGTTCAACTACCATTTTTTGCCCAAAAAAACGCCTTTTTATCTTGTGTGATTTTCTTTATATCAACATCTATCATCAACACCTCTGCTCTCTTGATTACAAACATGCCGCAGTGACTCTTGTTTTCATCAGAGAAATTGTCAATTTTTACAAGTCATGTACCAGGCATTATAAACCATATACCACATTCAAATTACAATGTACCAGACTAAATTGTCGAACTAAGTTTATAAGTTATATGCCACGTATTAAATTTCATGTACCATAGCTAATTTTCTATATACCAGTATTGATTTTGTAGAGTTGTCTTACCCATTTTGTTGTACTTCGATATCTTCTATAAAGTTCACGACGAAGTCTCCCTTCTTGATCTCCTTTCTCTCCTGATAAAATGTCGTGGCTTCCAAGAGAAATGGGATCATTATTGTATAAATAGTAAGTACTATATGATGTGACACCATTCATACGCCATTTTTTTTTGTTTCATTTATTTTAATTGCAAAAAAGTCTCTCCCAGCTTTGGTTATTAATATTTGACTCTAAGTACATAGTACATAGTTTTTAACAAAAAGAATTATTACTTTGGCACCATAACATAAAAAACTTTATTTTGAGACCCAAATTCTTATTATTATTTCGTAATTAATTTTCTATGGAGTAAAATTAATATGTAAATAATACAAAATACCAATTACAATAAAACTCAAACACTTAATAGAATTTAAATTACATATCATGTAATAACACATTACATAAAAACACATAATATTTAAATAAATATTAATTAAAATATAAAATATTCAAATTAAACTCGAACAGAAACATAATTGAAAATAGATAAAAGCAATAACATTACAGAAATTAGACTACTAATTTAGTAATCTGGTAGATCATCTTCCAGATGTCTAATATCTATAAAATATTGACTTAATGCATTAGTGGCAAAAGAATGCCTCCTTCTTATTGTTCTTGTTGGTTTCTTTTGTGAACAATTCTTACTTGTTCAGCTCGAAAGTATTCACGTAAGTTTGGATCATAGATGGAATTTAAGTCTTTTAGTAGAATTTTGTTTTCTGCTTTCTTCTCTTTTAAGGCCATATTCTGCCTATACATATCCATTTGTTGTTGTCTATCCGAGCTCATCCTTTTCAATATCCCCAATACTTTTATTAATATTTTGGTTTACCAATATTTTTGTTAATGTAAAATTACTTTTAAATAATTTATTAATAGTAAATAGATCATTTTAGTTAATAAAATATAATTATTAATTTATTAGTTTTTTAAGTTTATTAAATAATAAAACATATTCTTAGCTCAATACATGAATAATAAAATTGTATATGGGCATAATTTGTAAAATATCTAAATAATAGGGAGGTAGGAAAAAAGTTATATGAAAAAATAGATAAAAAATGAATATACACAAAATATTCCTTTTTGGTGTTAGAAATAGAGTAATGGGTTGGAGATGAAATTACTGTTTAATGTGACATTTACACTATTTTGGTGTTATGGGTTGAAAATGGCCTAAAAGAGTAATGGGAAGAGGAGTGAAAACAAAGAGAGTGGGGAGATTTTTTTTTCAAAAATAATTTATTTTTTAAAAATAAATTAATAAAGTAAAATATTATAAAATATTTGCCATATCATCATTTCGTTAATTTTAACACGAAAAATAATAGAAAGATGCAATCTCATAATATGGAGAGAATTTTCACAACAAAAATGATTTCAGAGGCTAAAACTCAACAACGCACATAATTCGGGGGATAAGTACAATTTGTTCTTACAAAAAAATATATAATTGATCAAACTATGTGAGTAACATAGAAACTAGAGACTCTGCAAGTAGTAGAGCTGAGCTCCATGAAATGAGGCTACCCTTTTCCAACCGTGCATAAAGGAATACAAAATTAGATATTTAGCCTTTACAGACAAATTATGTTGTTTTCTATGAATTATCCTAAATAATGGAATTGTATATCGTACAATAATTTAATTTATACCATATATAACACAAAGCTAAAGCTTAGCTCATTCAAATTTGTTATTTAACCACTTTGGGTCAGTGCAGCTTGGTTTAAGGGCTTGTAAAGCTAAATTCAACCTCAAGGCTAAAGCTCAAATGAATTTAACGACTAATTAATATTGTCTGAAATTGCCGCATAGCACTTAAAGGGGTTAGTCATCCTAGCGCAGAAATCTTAGACAAAAAGCCTCCTTTCCACCACCACATGGGTTTCTCAGTGATATTCTTGGCACACAATGCATATAGCATAGGCCATAGTGCCTGGGGTAAGCCTTGGACTAAGTCAGTTACCATCCTAACATGAGTAGCTAGCCCTATCTAGTTTTGAAATAAAAATCAAAAAATGTCATATTAATCTTTTACAAAACTCCAATATATAAGAGAACATCAATCTTACTAAAAAAAAAGAAAAACAGAGAACATCAATCACACAATATCAACAGCAAATAAACTTACATAATTGTGATGGAGGCTTTGTTTTTTCCATTATTAACATTTGATATCACTGATAGTGACTAACACTTAAAAATTGAGATTTAGGGCATTCATATCAGTTGAAAAAATCAGAGTCGATTGTCGTTCACAGCCGTAGATGGAATCAATGATGCCAGTGCTCGTGCGTGTTCAACTTCAATGGTAGTGACAGAGGACAATGATGAAACGGAAGCGAAAGCTATAATCTATGAGAGCTTTTGTTCTTATGTTTTGAATTTCTAATCGCATATATCCTGGTATTCGTTGGAATAAAATTCCAGAAAATATTTTCATAAAATCATTTTCAAGAACACCATAGTTTTGTAAAATCCAGAAATACAGTGGAATTGGTCGTTTAAAATTTTTCTCTTTACAAAATATTTCGGATCGTGATCTAACATAAATTAACTCTTGGTCTAAGAACAATATCTGAATTTGCTCCACAACCTTCTCATCTTTCCGTCTATTCTCGAAAGCTATTTCATTGATCCAGTGGGTAGTTACCTTCTTGATTCTTAACAAAGAGATCTACAGACGAACAAGAAGGCAATCTTCTTGAATCGATTTCTCCGGGATGGCCGAAACACCAAGGATAATGAATTCTAGTATTGGCCGATTTTCTCTATTCTTTCTCTCTCTCTTTGTTTTTCGTGTGACACTCTCTTCTCAAGAGATGTTTCACGTGTAATTATAACTAGCAGTTAGAGAACTTTTCTCTCAACTATAGAGAGATTAGTAAATCCTAATGGGCTTATTAGGTTTGTTGGGCTCAACTGATCATCAAATAATTATTAGGCTTTAATTTGAGCTAGACAGGGGACCATATAGATCTATAAAGCCTAAGCTCCAATGAACCATATACCCACAATCATAATTAACTCATAATTATGATTGGGCCTTGTCTATTAATATTGGGGCACAACATTATACGCCCAATATTGAACTCTTAGGCTAAATATTATTTATTTTCTGTGAAGCTTATTATCAAATAATCAGCTCGATCCATTTAGTATATACTATACTTGCAGATGTACCTCGAATGCAATGCTTTACTAGCAAGGTGAAATTACCATATTATCTTTCTAGTACATATTTACTTTTGAGTTGCCATTTTGCATCTAATAGATAATAGTGGACTACGGTGTTTGAATCTGCTTATACCAACGCAGTCAAATTCATATAGTGAATACCAGGACCCTGGTTTCTATTATCCAAGTACTTGAAAAAACTCAAAGTGACGTTATATGCATGACGTCCATCATGAAAAACGTTCTACATATTCTGTATACCTCATCTTCCAAGATACTGGAGTTTGAACCATAAATCGGAACTAGTCCTTTAGTAACTCAAAAAGACAAAAAAATATGAAATTAAGTTTGTTAATCACTAGGATTAAGATTTTCTACAATAGTACTAGATTAGTGAAATTAGAAATTTGAGTTACAGCAATTAACCTTAAATTTTAATTCACTCGGTCTTGTTCGATGCTGTTATAACTTTCTTATAACACACTAATGTTTCTATCCGAAGTCTCACTTCAATAATTGAAGACTTCATTAATCAAATAGACAACACTACATTCTATGACATAATAAAGTATTCCATCTTCAATATGCAGAATGCAAATAGTTTAATTTAGATATAAAGAAATAAAAAATATAATGTCTTCCACATATGAACTCATCATATGAATAATTCTTCATTACTTATTATATGTCTTGGAATCTTTTAGATGTTTGCATAAATACACATTACATATACATCAATAAGACATTAAATAAAATAGAAATTCATAACATGGAATTTAGTAATAGCAAATAGATACTAAATAATCCGATAAAAATTGTTTATAATGTCAAAATAATAAATTACTTTATAGGACATTATTCTAACAATATATACTACGTCATACTGGGTTTGTTGTTTTTTTTTTCCCCCCAAATCTTGGTTTGTTGCGCTTTTTTTTCGCAACTTTGGATTGTTAATTGTTAACTTTTTAAAAAAATATATAATAAGTAAAAATTTATTTTCTTTTATAACTAAAGACATGAGATTTTTTTTTAACTAAAAATAAATAATGGATTGAAGTTGTTTTGTACTAAAATATTAAGTTACGTAAACTTACCGTATTCCAATATTCTAATATTTCTTAGACGTTTAATGGAATGAAATGAAGCTTAAATGATGTTGCATAAGGGCATTGCCTTCATTGCCATGCTATATGGATGACAAAAGATTAAATGTTCTAAATGCTAGAATTATTATTATTTAAAATCTTTTATAAGACTTTTAAGAATTTTAAAAACAAAAATCTATTTGTTTAAAGACTTAAACACTCTTATATAGAGATGTTAAAGATGGAATAATTTGAATTCAGATCGATGTGGTGTTATTTTTTGCACTCGTTTCAGTTTTAGTCTTAATTTTTATATAATTTTTTCTATTTTTAGCGTTGAAGAAAATCAAAATAAGAAATAGGTTTGTTTCATAGTGATCACCAAAAGTAAGAGAACTGGAGATTACAATAAGAAAGATAAGGTATATACAGAAAATTTAGCACATTCTTAAGAGAGAATGATAATACCTTAAACTTGGGTCAAGTTTATGATAATTCGAGCATATTGAACACCAAAGATAGCACTTAAGATCGTGAAAACTCTTTCAGAACTATGCTTCCATTCACGGGTTTTAGAAATATATACTTAGATCATTACAAGTGGTGTAACCCGCACATTTGCTTCGGGATAGGTACGATATATTTCTTAATAGTATAGAAAATTATATATAACATATTTATTATATTATTTACGATATGTAATACATTTTTACAATAGTATGAGACTTATCTAAAATATTATACAATATTGTTTAAAATATTATGATAGATTGTTGCATTAGAGTATTCTATATGTTACAACTTTTGTTTCCCTTTCTTTTGTTGTCCTTCTTCGCTGTAAGCAGAAAAATAAAAAAGATTAGTGGGGGGGGGGGGGAAGAATAGAATTAATATATATATATATATATATTTGGGAAGAAAAAGGCTAGTGTATTTTTTATTTTTTAAAAATATACCATGTTTGTTTATTTCTACTAATGAGTGAACTACCTAGTTAATTTTCATTTTTTCGATGATTCTGTTGATGTTGTCTCTGATCTGTAATATGGTAAAATTGTTAGTTAGATGATGGGTAATAATTATATATTTTATTGGATTAGGTGGAGGTGGAGAATAGTTTTTTTTACCTCTTTGCAATTTTTTTCGGGTCGGGGGTCATTGGATCCAAAGGTATGGCTGGCACTGTTTCTGTTTCTGGAACGGTGGGCGGTGCTGGAAGCAGTAATACTGTTGATTCATAATCTTCAAATATTTTTGATATAATTGTATCGACCAGAGATCCTCTAGTTCTGAAATAAATTTGAAATATTTTCGTTTGTCCGCATAATTGGTCGATTATCAGTGGTAATACCATTGGATCAGTGTAGTATTCTTTGATTGTTAACACTGAGCATGGTTTTTTTATCAAGACCTGGGCTGCTTTTCCAAAAATTATTATGAGTTTAAACCCTGTTTCGTCCTGAATTCTGGCATTGATTTTATACCTGTTAAAATGATAATATCAGAAATGTGTTTAGTGTAGAGCTGAGGGGGAGGGGGAAATAATCATAATACTTTAATTAATGATTAATGATATTAATTATAATTTGTTATTTTTTGTGAATGAATTAATTGGAAAAGTGTTATTATAAATTTTTTGATTATATTTTATACCATGGGGTCGGAGTTGAAGTGAGGTGCCCATGTGTATCACGCCACCATCCATTTCCTGCTTCCTGAACTTGTCTATAATATTGGGAGCAGGAATGATAGTACCAACCTTGTTGTGTTTCAAATTTGAATATTGTTACTTTGACAGTGAATTTGACTCCCTGGAGACAAAATAAGGGGGAGAGGGATATTAATATGGATATAAGTGATAATATCAAATGATATTTTTGTTCATATTATTGTATTTTCATTTACCTGTTGTGTCAGAGGATCCAGTTGATTCAGTTCTACAATTGTTCTTCTGTTCTGCAATTTCTGTTGTTCTGGTGGTTGGGTTTCTCTCGGAACAGGTCCTGGTAGGAATTCTAGATGTTGTGTTGTATGTTGGAACCTAAATAATAGGTTGTTAAAAAGGAAAGAATTAAGGAAAAAAAAAAAAAAAGAAAGAGGGGGTTTTTTTTCCCCCTATTAAAGATAGATTAAATGTGACTTTTTTTTTAATTTTATATTTTGGGAAGATGTGAAAGATAATTATTACCTTGTTTTTAATGCATTCGCTTCTGGTATATTTATATTCATATAATATATCGTGGCACCTATGCTGGCAGCATATATACTTCCTGTTTAATAAAAGGATTTATGTTAGTTATTATATATATAACTAAGAGATACGAATAATTTTATATCTAGGCATAAAATGAATTTATTATTACCTAAATATTGCTTTATTGTCATAGATGTAAAGACGGCTATAATTGGCTCTTCCATAGTTTGTACAATATCTGTATTAAAATCTTTTGCTACTTCTCCCCACAGAGTAATTTGTAATTTTTCCCTCCTATAATTAAATGAAAAATAAAATGATATTAGAATATGATTAAGAGAAAGGGCTTTTTTTTAAGATATGTGTTTTTGTTATGTAAGAGTTAAATACCTGATGTTTTGTATTGTTAGAGTCCGTCTTGGCGTCAGTTTTCCTTTTATATTTATCTCATCTAACTCTTGTATTTCTATCAGCATTCCTATAATATCTGTTATTAAGGAAAATTAATCAATAAGGATAAATCTGAATTGTTATTTATAGGTATAAACGAAGGGGTAATGCAATAATTGCTTATACCTAATAAAACATCGTTAACGTCTGTTCTTGAAGGCAGTTGATTGAAGTCTACAAAGTAGAACTTATGCATTGGAATATTTGTCGTCGGAGTTGTTATTAGAGCGAAAGATGTTGCTCTAGCAAATTGTAGCATTGCAGCGTGAGGGACGACTTTGTATCTCAGTTTATTTGGTGCTACATTGAAATTAGTGATTCGGTAGACCTCTCCCTCCATTATTTGTTGTGAAATTTGGTCTGCATCTCGTGCTTTAATTGTTCCATGGATTGCTTCGTGCTGTATTTTGGAGGGAAAAAAATTTAATTAATATTTGATATACTATAAATTAAAATGCTATTATATATGTATTAATTACATTTCATTTATGATAAAAGAAGACATAAGTTAACTTAATGTTATTATTTTTACCTCGTGGTCAACTAAAACACAGTCTAGGCTTATTAGTCGACCAGTGGTATAGTCGTTGTTATGCCAGAGCCGGCTGATCCGTGTTTCTATTGCCCCATAAATTTCACTTGGTTTAAGAGATCGAATAGGTGTTGCCATTTTTTCCTTTTAATTGCAGAGGAAAAAAGTTTTCATGAAGTAAGGATTTTATTCATGATATAATGATTAAAGAGAAGCAATTATTAAAAAGGATAATATTGAGGTATTATTTGAATGATAATTAATTAATCATGTTATTTCTGTACTTAGATAATATTGTGAAAGATTTCTTTATAAACTATATTTTTAATATAGGTTGGATATTTATTAATTGATTCATTTATTAATATGTACAGTCCTTTAGGGGTTGTTACTCGTGATAGAGCTACATACAGTTGACCGTGTGTAAAGATTTCGTTTTCTAAGTAAATACCTACTTTGTTCAATGATTGTCCTTGACTTTTATTTATTGTCATTGCATAACAGGTTTTTACAGGGAATTGCCTTCTTTTTAAGGTAAACGGCCATTTAGATTCATTCACGATTATTTCTATTCTTGGAATATAGACTTTTTCGTTGTCATTGTTTAAGTTTACAATTTGACCTTCTATGATTCTATTTGTTAGTTGAGTAATGATAAGTCTTGTTCCGTTACATAGTCCCATTGATTAGTTTAAGTTTCGTAACAACATTATTGGAGTTCCAATTTTTAGGTTTAGTTCATGCGGTAGTACTCCGTTAAAGGTTAAAGTATGTAAGAATTTTTGAGGATATAATAGGTTGAGCTCATCAGTGTTTTCGGTTGATTCTACTATTGTATCATAACTATAATAGGTTTTTGATTCGTTAGGTATTAAGGATAATATATAGTTGTTTATATCGTCAGCGATTTTATTTTTTGGAGTT
>JXTC01000013.1:1342030-1451693 GCA_002914845.1 Trema orientale | reverse complement strand
TTTTCTTCTTTTAATTTTTTAATGTCATAATCTAATTCTTCTCTCAAAAGTTTATTACTTAGATCATCTATTAGCGTCCCAGTCGGTAGAGGCAAATTAAAATTTGCTAGAGTCAATGAATTTAAATTTAATTGCTTTTCCAATTCATATAATACATAATTGTATAGTTTATTTTCAGGAATCTGAAAGTTTGGATTGTTGATTAAGATTTTCATTCTGTATAAAATATCTTCTGTCATAAGTTTCCAATAATTTTCAAGTAATACTATTGGATTATTTACGTTACAAAATAATAGAATTATGGTAAATAATTGTCGTAGTTGATGTGTTGTTGACCAGAATGAGGCTTCTAATATTGATTCATTCCATTCTCTGTCATCTCCTAATAAACCTAGTGCATTACATGCTGCTTGATTTGTTGAGTATGTTATGCCATCAATAGTTCGTATAGACTCGAAGCTTGTAGCACCTTTTCGATGGTTTAATAATAACTTTAGATAGTATAATTCTCCTGAGCTTGGATGGACGAAGAAAGTTCGCCCAATTGAATATCTTGATTTTCTAGGTGTCTAAATTTTGTCTTTATTATTCCACACTCATTTAGCAGGGAATTGTATATATGATAGCTGTCTAGCCTCTGTATTAGTTTTATTTATTTCCATCCATTCTGTTAAGGTTATTTTTTGAATTCCTGGTTGCCTGATTATATTGTCAAGACGTTGATTTGAATGAAATGTTATATTTTGCATATGTGGTAGATGAATTATCAATCTTTGTATTGACGGATTTCTGTAATGTATAAGATATTCATATAATCTCCACATAGCTTCATACGGTGTTATATATCGATAATTAATATAGTTTTTTATTTCATCTATTTCTTTATAAGCAATTTGTCCAGATTGTTCTGTGCAAATATTTTCGTCAATTACTGCTCTTATTCTATCAGGACCTTTTGTTAAATATTTAAATAAGTATTTTATTAACATTGATTACGAGCACATTTCAACATTTATATGGGTACGAAATCTTAAACATAATTCTTTATTATAAGGGACTACAAATCTGTTGTCTAATTTTCTATTTTCTTTCTGTATATAAAATGTTGTATTTCTATGTTTATAGTTGACAAATCCATTCTCTTCGATAGTTGTTTCATTTTTATATGGTTTAGGGAATTTTTTTGAGCAGACGGATTTCTTCATACATGGAGCATTAGTTTTAGCAGCACCACATAATCCATGTATCATAAATTCTGCTACAACGCTATGTTCTTCTTGGTTTTTTCCAGGGTTTGGTATTTCAGCTGAAATAAATTTATCTATTTGTGATGGTTCCGATAGTTTTTTATTAGGATACAACCAAAATAAGAAATGGCAGTGGGGTAGCCCTCGTTTTTGGAATTCCACAACGTATAAATCTGTATTATAAAATAAGCAGTAAAGAGAAGAAGGGAAGGGGAAAACAGAAGGGAGAACAAACAGATGTTAGTTTTTATCAAGAATAAGAGTAATTGATTTTTATGATATAGTTTTAGTTACTTGATTAAATAACATAGTCTTACCTGCAATAATTATCCCAAAAATTTTCTCAGCTTTAATAGTAGATAATATTTGATTTAATTTCATTTTGAAGATTCTCACAATTATGTCGGGCCTGTCTTCCACTTTTTGTCCGAGAATTTTATTTAAGGCACGTATAATTTCAGGCCATTTAGGATTACATGTAAATATTATGAATAAATCAGGATTTCCGTATTGTCTACATATTGCCATTGCATCTTGATAATTTTGAATCATATATCTAGGGCTTCCATTATGGTTGGATGGGAGAATGATTCTTCTACCAATAGCTCTAGCATCAGTGTCTCCTCTTGTAACGGCGTCCTGGACGCCTTAATAAATTTCAGATCTTAGGTTGTTTTGATTTTTTCTATTATAATCCCATCTATCTTCTTCGACGGAAGCATATGCATCAACTACATATTGTTGGAAAAGTTTTCCGCTTTTAAGTAAGATATTATTTACGTCTTTACGTTCTTGTAATTGATAGCAATAAAATGCTCTCATAGGTATTCTATTTGTTGAGGGTTATTTTCCAGGTCTATCTGTATTCTGATTCAAATTAGTTTTATAACCATCTTCTCTATATGGGAAAAAAAGTAGGTACTGTAAGGCCATATAAGATGGGTGTAATTTTGTAATCCTTTGTAAATTATCTATTTTTTCTTGGATTATAATATCTCTTCCTTGTTCATACTCACCAATATCTTCAACAATTAGACCTCCTATATCGTTCGATGTAGGGAGTTCATATTGGTCATTGTCTGTAGGTCGGCGCCCTATTAATCTTAGTTTCATGGATGGGATTTCGTTTTCATTATATCTGTCTCTAACCATGCGGAAAAATTTTACTAATTTATTATTTTCATCAAGTATTTTAATTAGGCTTTCAATTATTGTCTTTGTTAATTCTTTTGATGCATTATCAAATGAGAGTGTCGACATTCGATTTTCAATTTCGTTTTGTGTGTCATATATATATAATTGAGAAAATCTTGGTAGATTATTATTCGTTGGCAATAGTGATCCCATGAGATGATGTATTTGGCCGTTGATTTTAAAGATGTATGGACCATCTGAATTTCTTATATTTTGCTCTATATTTGCTCTGAAAGATGTAAAAGTAAATATAGAATTAAAGATTCAAATATTTTTTTGGAAGTGTGTACTTAGGCGACCTCCACAATAATCAAGCAGTTGGTTTAATATAGGAGGAGGATTTCTAGCTGGGGGAAGTTTAATTTTTCCATCTTTACAGCATAGGTTATATGTTGGTGGATAAGTTTTTTTTACAAATTCCTTGGGCCAAAATAATACACCATAGTGTTTGCAGACGCAAGAAGAATCACCAAGATCGTAATATTTATGAATATCACCAGTAATATAAGATTGAATAAAAATGAAGAATGAGAAAATGTACGTGAGATCAAATGCGCAATGAGGATTTTTTTTTTTTAGTTGTTAATTGAAGAGTACAGAAAGATTACTTTCTGTGTTGGAGTTGATTGACACAGATGGTCCAATTGAGCGACAGAAATATCCTTTGCAATTTGTAAAGTTCGAAATTGAAGTAATCCTTGATCGACAGATATTGTCCAGTATCATACTAGAATCTCGGCAGTGTTGATCAAAGGTATTATCACTACTACATCTAGGGCCTTCGTCGAGAAGATAATGGTGACGTCGTTTATGTTGATGTTTTGATGACGAAATATTTTTCGCCATCATTTAGTTATTTATCCGGTTGGGCAAATGGAAGAAATATTATTAAGAAAGTGATATGATAGTATTATGTATACATTAAAAGATCAATGTGTATGTTTTTTGGTTTTTTTTTTTTTTTTGTCTTTGCATTGTTTATAATGTTAGCGTCTATAATTTTCAAAAATTATATTTTTTTAGTTATATTATGCTTATATTTTTGCCGCCTTTAGCTTTTATATATTAAGTATTATTATTATCAACTTATCCATATACTATAATATTTTTCTGTATATTGGTAAAGGTATTTTGCTTCTTTAACCATTGTTTATATTACGTTGCTTCGTTATTTCTTTTAATAATTGTATTATTAGATCAATTTTTACATGATAGTGGTTTATCTCTTTCATCTTTTTTTTTTTAAGTTGAATTAAATTAGAGAAAATATTAAAGAACAATCTCGGGGAATGTGTTTGTTGTGTATACGTTTATTTTATATATATTGATTTTAGTTGTTTATAGTTGTTTATTAATGTATAAAACAGATTCAAAATTACTCGTTTTTATCTTCCTTTTTTTTTGTTTTTTTGAATTATGAAATAATTTTTCTATTTTATGGGAACGATATGATAACATTATTTATCCATAAAATAGCCAATATATGTGTTCTTTTTTGTTACCTTTTTTTTTTCTTCCTTTATTGCAAATATTATTCGTGTTCGATGTTTTTTGAAGTTATATTTTTCAGCAATATTAAGGTTATGCCCCCTTTTTTTTTGTTTCTAACTTTCATTTTTTTTGTGCTAGCGTAATTATTTTATCCATATGTTAAAATATTTTTATATATATTGCTGAAGTTACTTTTTTTTATTATTTATATTGTATTTTACTTTGTTATTGTTTTGGCATCATATCGTTAGATCAGTTTTTTTGCATATCAGAGTTTATTTTTCCTCTTTTTTTTATTCTTTTTAATAGTATTAAATTGAAGGAAAATATACCTTATTTTCTGAGAAAATATGTTTATACCATATATTTTTATTTAAGGCACAATAATTTCAGGTATCTATGCCTGTATATTGATGTATAAAATAGATCTGCAATTTGTCCATTTTCTTTTTTTCAAAATCACGAAATAATTTTTGTTGATATTCTTAAAAATACAAACTTAGATCATTTGTTTAAGGTAGTCAAGTAGTACTAATGTCTTGCCCGTATTACTTTTATTATTTCTGATCTATTTATTTTATTTATATTATTTAAATTACATACTTATGTTTTCTCTCTTAAATGTTTAAAAAGTGCCACTTTTTTTCTTGTATATAGTTGACATTATTTTGTATTTGTTGAGCCTTTTTTTTTCCCCCTTAACTCAAATTGAATTTATTTCATTGCATATATCATTTTATTATTTTTTATTTATTGGTCTATTTGTTTTTTTGATTAAAATCTGATTTCTTTTATACGTATACTGCAAAATAGGAATTGTTCTAGTTATATATAGTTTTGTTCCGCTGATCAAATTGATAAAAATGCAATAACGGGTGTCAATATGTAATTTATTACTTATCCTAACTCTTATACTATTAATATTCTTTTATGATGTTTTCTGTGTTTTTAAGATTGTATTTTTTACGCTTTTTTTTTTTCCTCCTTGTCTTTCCATATTTTTCCAATTCATTCGATATTATATAGTGTATACTCATAATGTAAGGTATTAGTTACATAGCTTAATAATCTATTTTATTTTATTATTTAGGCTATTAATCACATAGGCTAATAACAATCATTGCAGCCAAATCTTAAACAAAGTATCTTCACTATGCATAAGATCAAAGCTATTTAGTTTAAATATACAATATATCAACTTACACACATAATGAGTAAATGATTACATATGTGCTAAAAATAAAATTCTTGCCAATCAGTTTAGAATCAAATCAATTGCAATCTTCTTTTTCTCCTGTGTTGTTTCGTCTAGAGTAAGATCTTCTTGCTTCCCTTAGCCAATAAAAGTACCACAGTGCTTAACTAATCAAATATGATTAGTTTTCTGTATTCATATACGCAAGTGAGTATGTTTATATAGATATTTGAATATATATAGATATAGATATATATAGTATTTAGCTCAGACATTTGAACGTATCATCAATATACGGCAAATTTGCAGGATAATGTATTTAAGTATTTATATAACTACCTAAGAAACAGTTTTTCCATATTCATCGTAAAAGAGGAAAACATTTCTGACAATTACATAAATATATAAAACATTATTAATATATATATATATATATATATATATATATATCTACCGTATACATTTATATTGGCCACAAAATAGGAACAAAATCACATAATTATAACGTATTACTGCCCAGAAACTACCAAGTGAATAAGGGTAGGGAAAAAATAAGAACGAAGCAAAAGGAAATGCAGTAAGAGGAAAGGCACGAAGAAATGATCAGAGTACATCAGATGTAATAAGAAAAGGGTAGGCAAGATAAGCAGAAGACCTAACCTAATTACAGGAGAAGGAAAGAAATGAAAGAATGATCAGCGCACATCAGATATGGTAAGAAAAGATCAAGCAAGATAAGTAAAAGACATAACCAAAATCTGTTTCTTAAATATGAATCTAATAGAAAGGAAAGACACAAAGGAATGATCAGAGTGCATCAGATATGATAAGAAAAGATCAGGCAAAATAAGCAGAAGACCACACCCAATTACAAGAAAAGAAAAGGAACGAAGCAATGTCAGAGTCATTATGCCACAACCGAAGCATAATGAAATGCAAAAAACCCACACAGCCAAAATTCTCAGCCTGCACATCCCAAGGACAAAAACATAAAAGAATGCCATTAAGGAGCAAAAAAAAAAAAAAAAAGAAAAAAAGAAAAAAGAGGAGAGTCGGACTCGGAGTAGCATAGAAAGAAAGGGAAGAGGAGGAGTAGTAGGGTAGGGCGAGCGTTTGGGATGATGAGTTGAAGAAAAACATTGAACATTTGGGGGTCGGGTACCAAATAAAGTTAAAATTAAATTAAATTCAAATCCAAATCCAGTCGAGTGTTCAGTATATGAGTTGAAAATGAAGCATTAAAGAATGGGTCATCAGATTCAATTTCAAATTCAACTAAAATGAAATGAAATGAAATGACGATCCTAAACATATGCTGCTGCCGACCCTCCAGANGTGGGTGGGCTTAGTCATAAATTACAGAAAAGATCTTAAGACTAAGATTGTGATAATATTTACCACCAAGACAAATTTATATAGCAAATCTTCAGCTAACAACCACTGCAAACTTTGGTTCTAGAAGAAGAACCATTATACACAGCAATTTCTAAGCACTTAACGTTTAATTCCACATGATCCAAAAATAGAAAATATTATCATCATCGCCAAATATGTTTTGAGATGTAACAATAAATAAAGGGGAGAAGATTCCGAAGGGAGGGAAAATGAGCCTTTTTCAGGATGAAAAAAGAAAACAGAAAACGAAACCTAGGCAATTCATAAAACAACAAACGGAACTAACAAATAATAAGGAATGAAATGAAAGGATCAGCCAAAAGAACTCAAAAAAGGAAAAAAAGTTGAAAAGCAAATAGAGTAAACTGGAAGATGTCACAAAAAAGAATAGCAAAGTATTTCCTAGTATGTACTAAAAAATAAAGTAATAAGTAACCAAATAGCATAAATATGGTAGAAAGAGTACATTGATTACTAAAACAACAGAGCATCATTAAAATAAAAGATAGGAGCATTGAACAGAGCATCACAATAATATATGACATAAAGTAAGAGAGCAAGCACACAAATATTTACAGCACATGAGCAGAACATCTAATACACATTAATGAGCACTAAAACAAAATACAGTTGTTGCTCACATAAATCAGGAAACACATAACATAATAGAGTACGGTAGAAGGTAATAATATCTGAGAGATTTCACGCAGAAGCTCTTTGGCCCAACTATAAGTAGTAACAGATTTTATGAAGGACAAAGGACAAAGTAAGAACATAATAAATATAGTCAAGGACGCTCAAGAGCAAATTGAGTGAATACCAAGTGACAGAGGCAGTTGTATTAAAGAAGGCAAGTGAGTAAGAGCACAATAAATACAACAAAGGAAGTGAAGAGCAGAATTAAGGGGGCTAAGAACAAAGTCAGTAGATTACACGTGAAGAAGAAAGCAGAAGTAAACAGAGTGTAAAAGGCATAATAAGTAGGATAAGTATTTATAGGCAGGTTTCAATAAAAATAATATAAAAAGTATTCAATAAAAGTTTAACAGATGGCAATATATGAACAGAGAACATGAGATAAATAAATGCATTAAACAAAGAAAAAAGAAAAAGAAATATAGAGAAATGAGAATTCTTGATATTTTTCCCTTCTTTTTAAATTGCTTTTTTTATTGTTCCTTTTAATTTTTCACTCCTTTTTTTTCTGACCGAAACAGTACAAAAATATCACAATAGCATTCAATTAGTTTAGATAAACAGGACTAAATTTATAAATACAATTAGGCAGCTAGTCTAGTAGAAAAGCAGATATCATGATGAGCACAAAAAAAAAAAATCGACAAAAGACTATAAATATCAAAGGAGAAGAATTATAATTACATTGTACTGATTTTTTTCTCTATCATTTTTCTTTAAACAAAAGTAATACCAAGTCAGAGAATTATCCAATGAATTGCCATATCTTAAATCAGGAATTTAATACAAATGCACAGGTCATCAAACAGCAAAGCACAATCCGCAATTAATACTGAAAAACCTCAAGCGGATGACAAATATGGCATTAAAAAAAATGCACAAAACAACAGAAATACTTTCTCGATTATTCTAGAAATTCAAAGAGACAATCTTAAAGTAATTACAGTAAGAGTAATTAATTGATAAAAAATTCAGCCCAAATTAGCAAAAATGGAAGCCCAATTACGAAAGAACAAAACCTAAAAGACTAAGATCCATCAATCATCAATTAAATACCCATACAAATAGGCCCAAATGTATGCAATCTTAACAATAAACACATTCAACTGTAATCGGAGGGGGGAAAAAACTACCAAGTACTCTGTTAGCAAACACAAACCCCAGGAACATAAACCAAGATAATCACCATAAAATAATACATACATGGAAAGATTAAATACCCGAACAGAGAGCCATATCGCCGCACCAAAACCGAAGCTGTACCAAACTAAAATCTCAATCGTAACAGAGCAACTATAGACCCAAACTAATAGAACATAGATTTAGCCAGCAAAAACACTAAAAAATCGGAGAAGAGAATATCAAAAGTAGGGGAAAAATTGACCAGACGAACAACCAACCCCAGTAAAAACTAACACAAACAAAGAATAAATCCAGTAATCAAAAATTATACCAAGAAGAGAACATAATAAAGGGAGAAAAAGGGCTAAAACGGAGTAAGAAACCCAAAACCAGACCGTCAGGGGAAAACCCTAAAATCCAAGAGGAAATCCAGCTCAAAAATAGCACAAACTCAATCGAATACAGAGAGAGAGACAGATCGACAAAAGATAAAAGAAGAAATAAATCTCAGATAACATAACCCTAACAGAGGAACAGAGAAGACAGAGGCGGACAAAACAAAGAAACAAAGAATAAAACGAAAAGAAAAAAGAAGAAGGGAAAGAGAGGGACGAAGAGGCATTAAGCCACAATCCGGTCATGGGGAAATGCCAAAAAACCCAACACAATCAAAACCCTCAGCAGGCACACCTCAAGGGCAGAAATGTAAAAGCACGCAATTCAAAAGGCCAAAAAAAAAAATTACTATTCTTTGGACAGTAAAAGCTGAGTGGGTGAACAGTGGATAATCCTTCCACTTTAGATATATATAATAATGTATTTATGTTACTCTACTATATTCCAAAACTATTATATAGAGCTATATATCTTATTCTTTCATGTCTACGCGTGAGACACCACTGTTTACACCCACAACAACCAGTTTGTTCTTAATGTGCAGGATCGAGCAAAGGCATCCACTTCCTCATAATTTAAATGACACACTAATTTTTTTTTTTCTTTTTTTAAGAGACAAGCTTGACCAAACTGGATACCAAAAACTAATTTGGGAATTAGAAACCAGAAATATGTCCTTGCTACAAGTTTTTGATTGTTGCTCGCTCTCTTAAGTAGCCTCCAATACATACTTATATAGCATAACAACAAATTAAATAAGCACATAGATCACAGAAGTGAGCTACAACTTCAAATTGAATATTAAAATAATACCAATTAACAATTAGCAAAATAATGCCACATAAAGGAATATTAAAGAACAAGAGCTAGCCTAAGTAAAAATTCCCTTGACCACATGGCCTCATTATAACTATGTTTCCATACCTTTTATCACAAACTTTAGAAAAAATATAGATCTATAAAATGTTAAGAGTATAATACTATTGATAGTCCACCTCCAACAGACTTAAGCTTTTAGGATAGATTTGTAATCTAATATAGCATCAGAGCAAAGATCTTGAATTAAAATCTTCATAGTTGCAACTCTCTACCTTGTCACATGTTGGGCCTATTATTTGTTTGGTCTATTTACATGTTTGTGTACTTTGTGGTTTATCTAGGTCCACATGTGAAGTATTAGAGTATATAATATCCCATGATCAAATTAAAGCAAAAAATAGAATAGACAAGGAGGAAATGGAAAGAGAGAAAAAAAAAATCCCATAACAATAATAGTAATACAAGCCACATTAATTTATTGGATGAAAATATAACTCATTATTTTGCTCGATGCAAATATATCAAGTCTGTAGCCTTTGGTTCTCGTATTCTTACAAAACAGCTGCAAAACGCTGCTCTTTGTATTAATTTCTCAAGCCTTATAAATGATACATACTTTGGTATAATACAAAAACATATATGGCATGAAACACGTCTAGGGAGTCCTCCGTAATATCTAGCTATATAAAGTTGCTACTCCGAGTGATCAGACTTCATAATAACATGAAACAAATGGATGATATAAAAAGTAAAAATAATAAAAAACAAAAAAATTAACCAAGAAAAAAAAAGATTGAGGGAACAAGGGTGGCACTTGGGAGTACTGAAGATCAACTTCTCATGTGTTATAGGATTGTGCTATGCATATCTAGCTTGGATTGCAACTCCCTTAAAGATTCAACTTGCAGTCCAAATTGCCAGTAGATATAATATTCCTGAAAAACAAAGACAAAGATTGTTACTTGCTCAAGGAATAATTTTGTGCTGTACTATATTAATCATGCTAATGTTCCATAAAAAATAAAAATAAAAGATGTACAATCAATAAAAGCTTTCCCAATAATAAGAGCGAAAGCTTAGCTCATTCAATTTGTCACTCAACCACTTTGGGCCAGTTCCAATTGGTTGAAGGGCTTGTAAAGTTTCAAGGCTCAAGCCAATTGTACGTAACATCGTCTGGCAAAGCACAATGGCAATGGGTGTACTCAAGTCAACCTTGTACTTATATGGGTTGCTATTTTTTGTTTTTCTTTATATATATCCGCAATTTTGGGTTGCTAATTGCTAATTGTTATTTAAAAAAATGAAAAAAAAAAAATGAGATTAGGACACAAAACTGCTGAATTTTAACTATCCTACATAAACTAACTAAATTTTTGAATTATGTAAAACAATACACTGACCTTTGAATATCGTAAAATTGTACATGTGATGCCGAATTAATTGATCTTAACAATAGAAAAATGGTAGTACCTTCATCGGTATTACCGTTTACATCTTCTTTAAATTCTGATATGAACCCATTATTTTTAGCACATTTATTTAAAAAAAAAAAAAACCTGAAAGGTAAAAAAATAATAATAAAATATTTTTTTTAAATATATTAATATTTTAATATTTTTACTAAGTTAGTAAAAGGTACTTGTGTCTTTTAACTCAAATAGTGTAAAAATTTGTATAAATTTCAAATGTTATGGCATTATTTTATAAAATATTCAAGTGATGTAAGTTTTTTGCTAAAAAAAAAAAGGAGTCCTGACTTTTTTGTCTCATTATCCTAAAATTTATGACAAAATAAATTAATTCATTCTTAAATAATTAATTTAATACTACATTGTTTTTTTTTTTTTAAACGGATTGTGCTACTTTGTTTTAGTTACTTGTTAACTTCTTTTTTCATATGTATAAAATAATAGTACATATACGTATAGTACATTTTGGGTTGCTTTTAATTCTTTTGTATATATTTATACTTAAATAAGCCTATGAAATTATAAGTATCCCCTCCTAATCCCATTAAAAAAAAAATCCCTCACAAAAAAAAAAAGAATATTATAGTGAGAATAGAGATCATAGGTATCATATGGAGACTGGGGAACACTATGATAAACTTATAGCTATAAAAGACAAATTTGAAAAGATTTTTACCATGTATAGATTTATCTTAAGCAATCCAACGATAATAGAATATTTGCTCGATTCACTTTATTAAATGGAAATTTTTTTGTTGGAGGGACGTGATTAAATGGATCGACTTGTGTTATATCAGTTGCATTCTATGTGCGAACAATTTGTTTCTTCTTATTTATTTATTTATTTGTTTCTTTTTAGGTATCTTTTTATTTTATTTTTTTTAAGGAACCACACATTTGAAAAAAAAAAAAAAAAAAGAGAAAAAAAGAACACGAGAATTCAAAGTAGAAATAACAACTAATAAGACCAGAATTCTTATTAGGTTGCGGAGCATACTAATTAGGACTTCTATTTGAGCAAGGACTTGGTTTGTTGTTATTATTAAAAAAAAATGTTATTGAATCCATTGATCTCTTCTTATTATTTCTCATACACTCGTTTAAAAAATTTTAAAATTACATATCACTTATATATGACACATGTACTTAAATATTTTCTTGGCTATAAAATGATGATCCATAATTTCTCACAAAAAAAAAAATGATAACTTTGTTCTATGTAACGTGTACAAATGTTAACGCGGTTGAAATGTCAAGAGGTTATTGCTCAAGGAAGCATCAAAGAAATAGTAGCCGCCCACATCATAACATAGCCCTACAAAGCCAACTTTTATAAAAACACACACACAAGAGAGTCGAGTGGTTTACGACTCCTTTTTCCAAATGCAAAAGCAGGAAAGTTGATCAAACACTTTTTTAATACAAATACATTAATACTAAATCAAAATAAATAAATAAATCAAAAAAAGAAATTACTTTAATTTATTGCCTTAAAAAATAGATCACACCTCACATGACAAACAGAGCTCCGGACTGAGATTTCAGAGAACAAACCCTCTGAAATTTTCAAAACTCTCAACTTTCCCTTTTTATTTTTCTCCAAAAAAAATTAAAATTAAAAAGAAGCAAGTAAATTTGTGCAGAAACTCCAAACCTTATTCTTATTTTAATTCCATTCCTCTGTCTATATATATTACACATATTTTTTTATATATTTACTGTGACTCGGTGATCATTGATCTTTCCTTCTCTGTGATCTGTCTTGGTTTTTTTTTTTTTTTTTTTTGGGTTTTTTGTGCGTTTCACATAAAACCCAGAAAAACCCTCGAAGCTTTTTCCGGGAAAATCAGAGAAAAATTTCTATACCATGATTTGCTCAGGGAAGCAATTTTCGCCGGTGATCAATGGGTCCGACATCTTTTCTCGGCCGAAATCTCGGTCGCCGATACAGCCATCTTCATGGCTGTTGCCTTCTCTTTCGGTCCAGAAGCCTCAGCGGTCAGCCATATCGGTGCAGAAGCCTCTGCATGTCTCCATGGTTGGGAATTTTGGGTCTTTGAAAGCTCGGAGGAGTTCGATCAAATGCGAGGCTTACGAGGCGGACAGATCGAAGCCGATCGAGTCGAATATCGAGCTGCCGAAGGCGGCCGCCGCCGAGGCCGCGGCGTCATCGTCGGAGACGAAGAAGAAGATCAAGATCGGGATATATTTCGCTATGTGGTGGGCTTTGAATGTGGTGTTCAATATTTATAACAAGAAGGTTTTGAATGCTTACCCTTACCCATGGTTGACTTCGACGCTCTCTCTCGCTTGTGGGTCTTTGATTATGTTGATCTCCTGGGCTACCAGGATCGCCGAGGCCCCAAAGACTGATCTCGAGTTTTGGAAGGCTCTGTTCCCTGTAAGTGAATCATAATTTAGTTTGGTTTTTTCGTTTGGCTGCTGAGAAGATTTTTCCTTCGATGGTTTTGGGGGGGTTTTTTCAGGAAAAAGTTGAGGAAAAGGATGGAAAGATAAGTTTTTAACTTGTTGTGTGTTATTCATGAATTTTTTGGTCTCTTCTGATGAAAAATAAAAATACCCTTTTGTTTTGTTGCAGAAATAATCTAGAAAAAGAAGTAAAATAACTTATTTGTGTCTTTTATGTGTAATATTGTGATAAAAACCGGTCAACTCAGCTTCAGCTAAGCTAGCTAGATAATTGAACGAGGCAGATCTCAATTTTGAAACCAAATGTTTGGATCCAGAACAATTTAGTTCAATTTTGATATCTGAATTTGGTTATATGATTTGTCGATTATGTTCAATAGGTTGCTGTGGCACATACAATTGGGCATGTGGCAGCCACGGTGAGTATGTCAAAGGTTGCTGTGTCTTTTACTCATATCATCAAGAGTGGTGAGCCTGCTTTTAGTGTATTGGTGTCAAGGTTCTTGCTGGGTGAGACCTTCCCTGTGCCAGTTTATCTGTCCCTCATTCCCATCATTGGTGGTTGCTCACTTGCTGCCTTGACTGAGCTCAACTTCAACATGATTGGTAACCATTCTTCTTTCTCTCTTATAATTATAAAAATTCTCAAAGCTATATACCCATTCATGCGTTCTTGTAAGAATTGATAAAATCATAAAAGAGTGCCTTTTTATCGAAGTGTGGGGTTTTTGCCATTGGATTTTTTTGTTCTCATAGGAGATTGTGGGTTTAATGTGACTTTGACTGTTGGTGATTTGATTTACGATTCAGGTTTCATGGGTGCCATGATATCAAACTTGGCATTCGTCTTCAGAAACATATTCTCAAAGAGGGGCATGAAGGGGAAGTCTGTTAGTGGAATGAACTACTACGCTTGTCTATCGATTTTGTCTCTCATAATTCTCACCCCCTTTGCAATTGCGGTTGAGGGACCACAGTTGTGGGCGGCTGGATGGCAAAAGGCCATCTCTGAAATTGGACCTCAATTGCTCTGGTAAATTACTCAACAATATCCCTGTTTTGTTGGGTTGCATTGTTACTCTTTTTTATGCATTTTATTGCCATAGGAAATTTCGCCAAATGCTGATCATTACTAAAAGGGTGTTGACTTTTCTGTGAAATCAAGAGAATTTGTGTTCTATGGCTCATCTAATTTATTGTGAAGTGAGTATTAGCTTTATCATAACATTATGATTTTACCTCTAATGGCTCCAATATGACAAATTAACAAATATTTTCGTTGAAGTCAAATTTTCTGCTGAAAGTGTGAGGCTTTAGTGTTTTTTTAGTTATATGTTAATGGTCTTATTACAGCTCTAATATGCATTAAAGCATAGATCGTAAATGGTTCATTTCGATTATATACATTCATAACTCTAATTTTGTTTGATAGAAATTGTTAGAATGTTGTTGCTGAAACATTTGTTGGATTTGTTGTTCGGACCTCCAATCATAATTCATAGGAGCTACTGTTTTATGCTAATTTTTGTTTTATTACAACTATGCTTCATTCTTTCTTTTCTGTTTGTCTTTGTATAATCTTATGTTACTGTTGATCGTACACTCTAGGTGGATGGCAGCCCAGAGTGTGTTCTATCACCTTTACAACCAGGTTTCATACATGTCTCTGGATGAGATCTCTCCTTTGACGTTTAGCATTGGTAACACCATGAAACGTATCTCTGTCATTGTCTCCTCCATCATCATCTTCCAAACACCAGTCCAGCCAGTTAATGCTCTTGGAGCCGCCATTGCCATCTTTGGTACCTTCTTATATTCCCAGGTAATTCCTCGGTTCACTTTATGAATTTGGCCTCATTTTTCGTAATCCATGTATATTATGTATCACATTTTTTCGCTTTCCTGAAAAAAAAAAAAAAAAAAAAAGGGCTTTGTTTGATTCGTGCAAACTGGCTGACAAAACTATAGATGTGGACATATCTATATAGATGTGGACATATCTATCTGCCTGAGTTCTTCTTGTGGCTCTTGTTTGTTTGTACTTTGTGCTTGCGTATCACGAGCACCGCATGGTAGTATACCTCTGCTACCTCAAGAGGACTTGCTATTTGTTTCCTTTTTATTATGTTCAAGTCATCTAGCTAAAATTCAAATATGTTAAGAGGGGACCGCAGTACCATTCCAACCAAACTGGTGTGTGACAATTACTTAAGCTATGAGTTATGACTCAAATCTTAGAGCTCTTTTTTAGGTTATCACAGGGTGAATAATGGTAATATGGGAAAAGTAGTTCATTCTTTTGTTTTTTGGGTGTGGGTGGTGGGTTGGTAAGGGGGTTAGGAGAGGGGGTTGATTTGTTTTCAGGGTGGTACTTAGCTACCAATTGTGCTTATCTCTTAGGTGTTAGGTGGTCTAAATGAGGTTGCTATCGTTGAACATGGAAAACCCACCTACTCCTTTTACAGCTTCTGTTCATTACTTATTTATTTATTATTGTTCTTAGAAGGCAAGAAATACAAGGAGGTCCCAAATGGAATGACAACGACCATATATTTGGAATATGCTTGGTTTTCTTCCCTTTATTCCCAGATTTTGTTTTTCAATTACCAAGATCTCGTTGTTCAAATATACTTAGTTTAACCAAATATTCCCCTCTTGTTCAGGCAAAGCAGTAGAAGCTGAGACCGAGGAATATATATTTATATTTTCTTCATGTATGATAAACCATGGAAGAGAGAGTTGCATCAAGAACTGCTGAGGCCAGAAGCAGTGGTAGAGTTTCTTTTCAAGATCCACAATTACTGGATTTTTGGTCGGATGAACCAATAGTCTCTTGTGTTATTGTAGATAGCAATAATAATGAGAACAACAACGTTTTCGGTTATTATACAAGCAATTAGGTAGTTTCTTTAATATTTTTGTTCTAAAATAAGAGAAGAAGGATAATGTCTCAGACCTTATCTGTTTTGAGAAGCATAAATTTAATATCCATATGGGATCTTTGGTTTATTCTCTTTTCTTTAGATTATTTAAAATAGAAGCATAGATAGACCCACTAAAATTATGTGATTTGCTTTATGATTAGAATAAGCATCTTCTTTTCGCTCGAATTGGCTTCTATATCATTACCAAAAAAAATTGGCTTCTATATGACTGCCCTTTCTCCTTTTGCATACAGTAATAGGTAACAATCATTGAACCGTGCATTATATATGTATATATTGATATAACCGTGCATTATATTAAGCTGATGGGAATGGTATATATTTAACATTGGTAATATGGTCCTGTCCTAGTATGAGACGCCTTGTTCATTGAACTTTGACAAATCAGCATACCAAATTTGACGGTAGTGAGGAGTGTGTATATCTGTAATGGCTATGTTGGTAAAATAAATAAAATTTGGGAGTTGGGACTGATTGCTTCACCCCTTGGGATTGAGAAGTCTAACGTAATGTTTGTCATTCATGAAGGGATGATTGGAAAAAAAGAATCACTTTTGGATGTTATAGTGGGTTGGTCACGGAGGATAACTTTCTTGATCTCTTCCATGAAGATTAGGACCTGTTTGGCATTATTTTTTGTTTTCTGTTTTCAGAGTTGTGTTTTCAGAAATGAGAACAAAAACTGTTTTATAATGTTTTCAGAAAACAATGGGTGTTTGGCAAATATTTTCTAGAAACATTTTTTAGAGAAAAAAATTATATGAATATAAAAAATCATATTTATATTATAAAAAAAATATTTACAGAGAAAAGGTCAAGAGAGATTGACTAGAGATAAATTCAAGTAAAGGAATGAGGAGAGAGAAAATAACAAGAGAAAAGGTAATAAAAGATAATAATAAAAGAGAAAGTGATAAGAGAGAATAGAGAAATAAAAAGTATTGAGAGAGATAGAAGAAAAAAAAACTAATAAAAATACACAAGAGAGAGAAAGTGATAAGAGAGAGAAAGTGATAAGAAAGAGAAAGTGATAAGAATGCATAGGGATAGAAAATAAAAATAAAAATAATTATAAAAAACAAAGTATCAATAGAGAATGAGGAGATATAATGTGACTAAAAACAATGAAGGGAAAGAAAATGATGAGGGAGAAAGTGATAAAATAAAATGAGGAAAGAAAAAATAATGAGAGAGAATAAGGAGAGAGAAAGTGATGAGAGAGAGTGAGAAGAGAGAGTGAGGAGAGAGAAAATTATGAGAGAGAAAGTGATGAGAGAGAGTGAGGAGAGAGAAAGTTACGAGAAAATATGTATATGAAAGTCATATGAAAGAATTTTTTTTTTCTTTTAGAAAAAGAAAAGGTTAAGAAAACACATTGAAAATAACATTTTGTTGTTATCTGAATTTTCTGTTTTTTTTAACTCTGTTTTTAAAAACTGTTCTCAGAGAACAATGCCAAACACCTTTAATTGTTCTCAGAGAATAGTTTTCTGTTTTTAAAAACAAAAAACTGTTTTTTTGTTATGAAGCCAAACAACCCCTAGGTCTTTTCCCATTTTCATGACGTCTAAAAACTTTGAAAACGAAAGTTCAAAACACAGCAAAGGTGCTTTGAGTCTTTGATATTGTTATGTGACAATATTGCGGTCTGACTTTTGAGTTTGACCACGGTTTGGAGATAATGAATCATGCATTGATCTTTTTCAGAGAAGTCAAGAATGTTGGTCTTAACTCCTAACCATTAAAGAAGATATATACTATTTAATCTTTTTATAAATTGAAAACTAATTGCATATCCATTTTGTATAACTTTTTCTTTTGTTAGTTATTTATTTGTCATGCCTTCCTATGTATGATCATTGAATTTCTTTGAAACAACATAAACTCATCATTCACGTAGCAAATTAAGCGGCCACTAGACACCCCTAAAAGACTAAAAATCTCTTTTCTGATGTTAACCAGAAAAAATAGAAAAAGACATCTCATATTGATTTTTTCCCCCCTTCAATCAAAGTATCAATTGTGCATTTAGCATCCCGAAAGTTCAATTAAGTCTTCTTATTCTCTTGCCACTAAAACTAGCTCAGAGGGCGGGGTGGAGTAGAGATTGAATATTAAGTCGGGAGTTCGACTCTTAGGGTGCTTTTCTATTTTTTTTTTTTTTAATAATAAGTAGAGGTCATTAGTTAAGCCTTATTTTTTTTTTTTTAAAAAAAAAGTCTTCTTACTTTTTTTGCGAAAATTGCTGAAATAGACCCACTTTATATTAAATTTTAAGAACTAGACCCTTTTTAAATATTTTAGTATGAATATATCCTTTTCAGAAACAACAATGAAAAATGACATATATGCCCCTCATTTCAAATAAATTCATTTTTAACAAAGGGAATGTGATGTAGTAATATCTTACATTGAAGTTGTTACGTGCCTTGTCGTGGATAATAGATTTGAATCTGAGTTATCTTTTAAGGTTCCCATTTTTCTTTCCCTCTGTTTGGCGTCTTTGTAACAGCAACAATATCCTGGTGTTTGTTCTTGAACAATATCTACCTATTTTAGAACACTTTGGAATGAAATATTTAACCTTGTAAGTAATTTGACTAGTTACCTCAAGCACTTCATCAATTGATAAAAGATTGTATTTTCTAAATATTTTAAAGTGATCATTTTTTGAAATTAATCTGTGGATTTTTTCAAAAAATTTTAAAATCTGGATTTTTCAGTTTTTCTAAATTTTAACATGTAAAATTGAATTTCCTCAATATTTTAAAATTCAAAGGCAAAAACTGAAAAACATAATTCAGAACAAGAAAGTGGCATATTTCAAAGCTCAGGGCCTAAAAGTGAAATTCACACAAGATTTAATAATCTTATAAGAACTTATTAAGTATGCTTCAATTAAATATCTCCACATGGTCTCAAAGTTCTCGAAAAGCCAAGACTATAAAAATAATAATAATGATATAAAAATAATTAACTGCAAATAGGTAAATCAAATCTGATATTCCAATAAATAAAGAAGCAAAGTTCAGATTCAAGTAATTATCACATAAATGCTGCAAATATATATATATATATCACATAATATATTCTTTCAAAATTCTAATGAATTCTTTAAAGTTTAAATGATAAGCATAAATGTGAATATCTCAATATGCTAATTGTCGTTCTAAGCAACATTCTAACAAAAGTTAGTGAACATAAAAGTTGAAAAATAAAATGGAAGGGGATTAATTAGGGTTTTTATGGGAACAAAAGAAGAAGAAACGAGTATCTTAAATATAAATTGAGGAAAATATTAGGAAAATAAAACAAGCGTTACATCCTACCACTTGGGTCCACGGGCTCCATTTGAGTGCAGGGTGGGGATGCACCAAACCCCTCGTGTTAGGACCTACAAAGAAATTCATGTGCAAAAACAATTAAAAGAAAACTGAACGAGCATGTGGAATATATTTAAAAATAAATAAAATTATGGATGTTAAAATTCAATACTGGAAAATTTGAGTGGTGCCATACGCATAACGGACACAGAGAATATCATATTCATAATATGAACTTTTCTTCTTTTTTCCTTCTAAAATATCTTTTAAAAATTCAAATTCGTAATTAAGATGAACATGAGAACGAGATGAAGAATTTTTAGTACAAGGAGTTCTAAGTTTTTAGATTAACGGGAAAATTGAAGATAGTAATATGATTGTTTGGGAATCTGAATAGCGCTGAACCTTGGCTATGATTATTAGGATGTTAGAAAATAATCGCACATAGGAATGTACTGATTTTCCATGTACTGATTTTTCATATTTTTCTGAAACCTCTTAGAGTATGATTTGCTAATAACTTCTGTGATTCTTTATGAATGCATTGTAAATCAACAGTAGAAAGTCCGAAGGAGCTACTTATCTTCCTGGTGAAAATCATAGCAAGGAAAGGAAATCCATCAGAAAAGTCCCATTATGATGACCGGGATTGCATACTCAAACTTTAATTAAATAACTTTATTTCAAACAAACATCAAGAGTGTCCTCTGTGTGATTACAAACTACAAGGCCACTAGAAAGACATTTCCAAAGAAGAAGAAGAACAAAAAAGGATTCTAATTAGCTTTTCACTGACTTGTTCATATATTTAAAAGCAGGATCTAAAATAGACAAGAGAACTTCGACTAACAACTTTGAAGTAGGACACTCTTTCTTAGAAAAACGGAGAAGACCCTTTGGCCCATTGAATCATGGAACATTCAGAGCTGCAGATGCTTGATGGCTGTCTGAACATCCTTATCCCCTCTGCCACTGCAATTGAGTACGACTTTGGTTCCATTTGGGAGAGTTGGGCACAGCTTTTCCAAGTAAGCAAGTGCATGAGAAGTCTCCAAAGCAGGGATAATTCCCTCGAGGCGAGATAACCTTTTAAAAGCTGCACATACAAAAAAAGCAAGTTGGACAACAAGGACATGTGGATAGAAGGATCTGACTTAAACAGGAACAGATTATATATCACTAATGTAAAATGGTGGATTAATGAAAATATTTTAGTTGACCCTGCAAGTGTACAGCAGTGGGTAAATGCCAGGAGTTTTTAAGGACATGGACTGACGAGTAAATGATAAAGGCATTATAGCATGTTCAATATTATCGAAGAAAGGATTAATCTTCAAAATTTATGGAGAAAAGGCAACTAGGGACCATAAGGCATAAGAATTAGTAACAATGTTTCACATGATAAACATTTTCTAGTTCCTAGAGGCAAAACAACGCTGGGATCCCGTAGTCATACCTTCCAATGCTTCATCATCAGTAACGCTATAGTATTCAGCACGTCCTACATCCTTAAGAAAACTGTGCTCGGGTCCAACTCCAGGGTAATCCAAGCTAAATGCAACAAAGAAGTTTGTAAAGTCAGAGAAGTCTAAGAGGCACAAAAAAATCAAGTAAAATAATAGCGGCAATTCTCTATTAAATGTATACCCTGCACTAATAGAATGAGGCTCAACTATCTGGCCATCATCATCCTGTAGAAGGTAGCTCATAGCTCCATGCAAGACACCAACTTCCCCTTTGGTCAATGTTGCAGCATGCTTACCACTGTTCAATCCAAAACCGGCCGCCTCAACCCCAATGAACCTAACTTCTTTGTCATCGACGAACTCATGGAATAGTCCCATAGCATTTGAACCTCCACCAACACATGCAACCAGCACATCTGGTTTTCCACCCCATTTCTCCAGTGCTTGTTTTCTTGTTTCTCTACCAATCACTTTATGGAACTCCCTGACCATCATGGGATATGGATGTGGCCCGGCAACAGAGCCCAAAATATAGTGGGTTGTCTCCACATTAGTCACCCAATCCCTTATAGCTTCTGATGTAGCATCCTTCAATGTGGCTGTCCCAGAATGGACTGCCCTCACCTGTTTCAAGAGAAGCTTAGTTTTCAAATTTAAACAATGGGAAAAGGTATAAATTATCACACACAGAAACGGAACTGTCACTAGAGCAAATTGTGCTCTTTATGAAAGATTTCACTTTCCCAAGATATGCAACATCATTAGTTTCTGAGGTGACGAGATTTCGTTCAAGTTTTCATCCACTAGTCAATATAGAAGGTGACTTGATCCCTTAAATTTACTTTTCATTGGTACAAAGGAAGGTAAATTCAGCAAAACAAGCACTGTAAAAGAGGAGATTACTAAAATACAATACTAAAAGCCAAATAAATGCCATTACTTTTGTTAATAAAGTAGAGTGGAAAGGACATGTCTTCTTATTTTTGTTTTCAGCATATGAGAAAAAGTAAAACAAACTGACTGCAACACTTGAGAAGTTAGGTACTCAGATAACAAACCTCAGCCCCAAGAAGCCGCATTCTGAAAACATTAAGCGCTTGTCTTTCCATATCTTGGGCACCCATATAGATGATACACTCCAAGCCAAACCGAGCACATACAGTAGCAGTAGCAACTCCATGCTGACCTGCTCCAGTCTCAGCAATGATACGTTTCTTGCCCAGGCGCTTGGCAAGCAAAGCTTGGGCAACAGCATTATTGATTTTATGAGCCCCAGTATGATTGAGATCTTCCCTCTTCAGGTAAATGTGAGGTCCTTCACCATTAGCACGTTTGTAATGCTCAGTCAGGCGCTCTGCGAAATAGAGAGGACTCTCCCGACCAACATAGTCCCTTAGAATATCATTTAGTTCTCTCTGCAAACATTAAATATCTACCCAACAAGTTATTCATCATGATATATTATGTAGAGTTGTTCATCCAATAAGCCCACAATTACTACCTCAATAAGAAGCTAAATGCGGATACTTATACCAATCAGATTATTATATTGAGAAAAGAAATATGTGAAACTAACTAATACACAGAACAGAAGCAGAAAATAAAGCTGAAACAACAATATGCTAAAAACCCAAATCCTCGAACTAATACAATGCTGTAATGGGTATTATAAAATTCATGATTTCAGTACAAGCCTCACATTAAAACTATATATTGAAACAAATCATCTACATCTTTTTCCCCAAGAAAAATGCCAATCACAAAAAATAATACCAACTAAGAAAAACAAAACCAAAATCATGAATTTGATTTCACCCATTTGTTTTAACACATTAATCTTCATTTCCCCCAAAACAAATTCCCATTTAACCCAAAAAAAAAAAAATACCAAAAACTCAATAACTCAAAAACCCAGAAACAAAAAGTGCTGACATTCACATTCACTTCTCGCAACACCGAAACAAGAAGCTGAAACCGAAAACCAAAAAGTACCCAAAAACTAGAACGAAGCAGGGAGTTTGGGATAAGAACCTCAAAGTCAGCGTCTCCAGCAAGGGAATGGAAGGCGGTCTCGAGCTCTGTGAGAGCGTACATGAGAGTTTCAGGGACATACTTTCCACCATACTTGCCGAAGCGCCCGAAAGAATCGGGTCGGGGCAGATCGAGAGTCGGAGCCACCTCCTTACTCGGGTCCTTCTGCATTACGGGGTCGCGTATGAGAGTGCAGGAGATGGAATAGGCCCTGGTGGCACGGGCGGTAAATTTGCGGAGCTTGAAGGGCAATTGGGAGACGGAAGTCGAAGAAGATGAGTAAGGGTATAAGGCTCTGGGAAGGTTGGGGGTGTTGCAAGTGGTGGAAGGAGAACAAGTTGAGGCTGCCATAGTTTTCATCTTAGAGAGAGAATGTGTATGTGTATTTTTTACAAGTAACTAGTATATTGTTTTGGGTTTATAACATAATTATATAAATGGAAAAAGGGTTGGTGGAGAATGGGGGTGGTGATTCTTCCTTGTTTCGCCAAGTAGATGACACTTGGACCCCACCTGTCTTCAAATTGGATCTTGTGAGAATTTTTCATTTTTGTCTGTATGACAAATTAATAGTTAATTTCTTTTTAAAGGGTAAACTTCCTTAAAAACAAAATAATTTTTTGGGATTTTCTTAAAAGTAATTTTTCTATTTGGATATCAATTTACAAGTTTTCCATCTATGAAATATGATCATTTATGTTTGGATCAGATGCATGCGTCGTTTCAAGATTTTGTGGAAATATAATACAGATTTAAGGATAAGTAAGATATTTCCAAGTTCCAAGACTAATTTCTTAGTAGTAAAACCACAATTTTAAGGTGTATTAGTACCAAACACCACGTACTAATAACTTAACTTAAGCTTTAAAGTGAATGAGTCACGTCAAATTTCACACTTCCATGGATGTGCTTGCTTAGCATCACACGTGCTCTTATTGTATATGCACTGTACAAGGCCGCAATTGAAATGGTTCCCTATTGAATTTGAAACTATTTCCACAATAAAACAGTAGCTAGGTTTCGTTAGGATCATAGGATCAACGTACGTCGTAAAATATCTGCATTTAAGGGCCTAGTGCATGGCCAGAGTCTTGTAAGACAGCATCACGAGAGAACACCAAAGAACTGTCTCAGTTTACAAGTAAAACTACAGTCCAACGAACCGGCGTTCACTTGAAAAAAAAAAAAAAAAAGTTAAAAGAAAATGACGATGGCAACTACAGTTGGATCAGAAGTTTAAACTGTTTCAGTTTGAAAGGGACTGGCTGGCTGCCAGTGAAATACCCAAGTTCCTAAATTACAAATGTTTCATATCGCAGGACTCCGGAAGACAGGTGAATCAAAATGATGGGTAAGAACAAGATCAAAAACCACCACATCATCAGTAAATACTTTCCGGAAAAACAAAAATGCCACGTTCGAAAATACTGAAAGGCAAAATCCTTGAAGCAAGCCAACTGATCTCCATCATTCAGCCGAATTCTCATGCAGTAGCACGTACTCTCGGCTACAGACATGTAAGATCAAGAACGATTCAAAAATATGCAAAAGGGACCATAAGACTTCATCCAAAAAAAGTTAATAAATGCCGGTTGACTACAGGAAAAAAAAAAAAAGTGCAGTAAACAAACAAGGCAGACCATATCGACAGAAATATTGACATTATAACATTTTTGCTTACCATTATAAAAACAAAGTAAAAGTATGAAGTGTGTAATTTTAATTAAGCAGAGAACTAAGTATCACAAGTAAAACAAAAAGTAGGGTATTGATTCGTGGCATACCTACTATTACCAAATTTAATGGTATCTTTTTCGTGAAGTTCATAATATCGTTGAGGTTCAATGGCCACATCCTGCGTTTGTAAAAAGATGTTAAATACAACCACCGCGGAAACCAGATGCTTACTTGTAGAATGAAAACATGTGGACAGATTATGACGAGTGAGACAGACATGAGTACATATACTGAACCACTTACATTAATAAAAGTTTTGTTTGTGCTTCCGAGATCCATTACATAAGGCCTGAATAACAGAAGAAGTAAGATATGAGACATAATATTCGCTCCAATTACTGGAAATGAGGACAAAGACAAGTCAACCTTGTCTTACCTTACTTGCTTTGATAGCATACCATCAGGTTTCTCCCTCTCTACTTGCCTGGCATGGTAGGAAAAGAAATAGAAAGAATTACTCCCCAGACCAGAACGTGATTTTTTTTATTTTCTTTTGCAGTGTGCTGAATAATCCAAAATCTGAATTGGAAAAACATAACTGTGTATTACAAACCTACCGAAATTGTATCACAGCATGTTGCTTACTGCAGGATGGGTGGTCTGTAGGAACATCAGCCACCCTTCTCTCCCTCCCAAAAAGGTAACAGCTTTGACGATGAATGTAAAGAGGTTCTGCAAATCAAATGTTACTTGTCAGAAAATACGAGAGACTTATAATAAACCTCAGCACAAACATTTTCAGGCAACAAAGGATATAACAAGACCACAGCAAGAAAGTGGTCGCAGCTCAATTTAGAAAAAAAAGTGATTCCACATTGTGGACCCTCTTAGGTCTTACTACAATACCTCTAAAGGATATTCATTAGCTATCCAACATTAGCGTACGAACTTATAACTATTTAATATTTTTTTTAAGTTGGCAAAGAGGGGTAGCTTCTATAAATAGTTTTTCTAACCGAGCATCCACTTAGTCAGCAACTTGTTGTCAGTCACTACTTCACTATTGAAGAGATGCATGCTTGTCAAACGAAACGGAGCAACAACTAGCAGATATCTTGAAGAATTGAGTTCCGTAAAACTTGCCATTGAGAGGTTCACCATTCTTGAAAACATAAAGCCGCCACCTTACATCAGGTTTACGTGCATCTGGGGGTTCATTGAACAGTAATGTTACACCTGAAAAAGCAAAAACCGTTGGATAGGTCGTGTTTCCCTTTTTATTTATTTTTCATCATCAATAAAAACGGTTCACATATGAAAATTCTAGAAAGTGTAATACAAACACGAAAGATATTGGGGAATAGGAAAAATGAAGGACACACTGCTTAAAACAAGAAACTAACAGATAAAATAAGGGGAAAAAGAGACTTCCTCATCAAAATCCAAGAAAATAATATATCTCACCTCTGACCCTATTAGTTTCGGCAGCAAGCTTTCCTGAAAGCTCAAATGAAGGTTTATCCTGCAAGTCAAAAATATTAGTACAGCAAATGAATAATACACGATCTGTAAATTTTTACCCCAACGAAAAAATAATTTATACATCACAGAATGAGCTGGAAGACAAAGCATAGGAGACTGAGGACCTATAACAGCCAAATCTGGTTCCATTTTACCAAACGACAATGAATAACTTATGCAACACACTACCTTTTGCTTGGCCGCTAGCGCCTCCTCAGCAGCTTTCATTCTGGAGACTGAATCATCTTCATCATTCCTGCCCAAGCAAGCAAACCCAAATCAAACAAACCAACAAATAAAAGCTGATGTCTCATTTCCTAGAATGTTGATAAAATGAAAGAAAGGAAGAAAAGAAAAGCCCAAGATAAGTAACATGCAATGCAATGCAAAATCAAGCACTCCTTGCAATTGGACACATGCTGATACCAGCACACATGTTGATGCCATTAATGCGGTATTTCTTAAGGACTGCTTTCTAAAATATCTCTCTTAAACTACAGTGCATTAATTTTTTTTATTTTTGTGTGACTGAGTGTTTTTGGTTAATTCAATTATTATTACTGTTGCTATTAGTCAGTACTTCAATGAATGGTTTAACACTTCAATACAATATAAAGGTTTATTCTGCTTGTTGACTAGAATGTACTTCAACAGACCCACAGTGCTTCTGAACCACCAAAAGAAATGAAAAAGAATGAACATTAATACCAAATTGAAGTAAAACTCCAAGAATAAGCCCATCCAAAGATTCTTTCTTTTTTTTAAATGCCTTATGGTTATTGAATAAAGAGAAATTTCTGGATTATTGTCAAAGCGCAAGCATAAATTAAACACTCAAACTGCAGCTCACCTTTCCCCAGATCCTCTTGAAGTTGGCACCTGAAGTATAAAATCAAAAGACCTATAATTAGGAACTTCAGGAAAGCGCCAAGCCAGATTCTAAGTAACTGTACCATAGCTAAACATCTAGGATATTTAATTCCAAAAAGTAATTCATAAATAGACAAAGATTATACCATACTGGTTAATAAGACTAATGTTTCAGTAACAACTACCAACAAATTGTTCCAACAATTTGTAATTTAGCTTATTCTAGCATTTGAAAATTACGAAGTAATCCTTCCAAGCCTTTATCTCATGGACTTCATTCTTAATTTGATTTACAAGTATGAAAATACAAAATGACAAACATAAAATTTCTAAGATGCATAGAGTACACAAGAACATCCATACTTCTACACCAATTTATATATGGTTGCCAATCCAGTAGGTATTTTTTTTTTTTACCTATGTGTAGGTATTTTCTTTTTTAGCCGTTAGATCATCATCTAATGGTGATCTAACGGATATAATGAGGTGCATAAAAAAATGTGCATGATAAATTTTTATTGGTCAAATTGATATCTATGCATAGGTAAAAAAAAAATACCTACTGGATTGGTGCCCTTTATATATAACTAATTCCTTAATGCTCTAACTTCCAACAGAAGATCAAATTGGTGAAGGGGAACCAGAATTATAGTCACCTCTTTGCATACAATTGAATCAAGTCAAAAAGTCAACGTAGCATCTAAATACTCACTAGTATCATCCCATGCCACTTCTATGTCTACTCAAACTCACTACAAACTAAGTTGTAAAAAATAGGAAAACACCATATATAATGATACAATACTCTCTTCTATGTCTACTCAAACTCACTACAAACTAAGTTGTAAAAATAGGAAAACACCATATATAATGATACAATACTCTCTAAATACTTCAACCAATATATGACGATGACATGATACTCAAAAAATACTTCAACCAACAAACCACAATCACAACAGGTTAATGTTGAAAATTTTATTCTCTACAAAATAAATTTAGCCACTTAGACAATAACACAAAAAACCATATTCTTTCATTCATCAACAATTTTGTAAGACAAAATAAAATCATAGGGAAAAAATTTGTTAAACAAAAGGCATTTGAAGGAGTGGATATCACCAGACACCTCATCACGAGCTCTCGTATCAGCAGCAGGCTGAGGTGACTGAGATCTATGCTTGTTCCTGCGATACCGATTAGATGGAGAAGTAGACCGTCCATGTTTTGATCTTGAAGACTTGTGATCAGTATCATCTCTTCCAGACTTTCTCTCTGTTCTCATGCTCTCCATTTCTCTCTCTTGATCTGTTTCCTTTTGCATCGCTCTATTGCTCCCTCTGCCATTGTTCCTTTCATAGTCTCTCTCATTCACCCTCTCCCCTTCATGGTTTTTGGTATCCGCATCCGGTTGAGGTGAGTGAGATCTATGTCTACTCCTCTGGTGACGTTCTGATGGAGAAGTAGCATATCCTTGTCTTGATCTAGAAGACTTGCCATCAGGGTCATCTCTTCCCGACCTTCTATCTTTTCTCTCACTCCCAGTTTCTTTTTCTAAACCCCCTTCCTTTGTTAAACCTCTATCACTTCCCCTGCCATGATTTCTATCAGGTTCTTTCTCATTCACTTTCCCAGCCTCTCTTTCAGCTTGTGTTCTCCTTAACCTTTTCGTCCGCGGAGAAGGAGAACGAGAACGAGGATTGGGAGAGGCTGACCTTCGATGCTTTGGAGACTTAGCATCACTCCGATGTTTCTCTCTGGCTGGAGAGCCACCCCTGTGGGAGCTCCTATGCCGGGTTGGCGATCTCTCTCTACGAGATGGGCTCTTCCTATGAGGAGAACCTCGACCCTTCACAGGAGATATTGAATGATTTGACACATTACGTCCCATAAGCGAAACTGCAACACAGTAATGGACTTTGCTGACTGAAATCATTGAGAGTGAAATTGAATGTTACAGAACTTAATTTTCTAGCATCAAAAAAATAAGAACCTAGTATTTTTTTTCATTTTAATCATGTTAATTGACAATAATGATTTTTAAGTCATACAAAATTATTTAAATATGCCCTTAGATATACACATGCACACACAGACACACTTAAATATATACACTTTTATACATAATTTCATCAATATTATCATAAAACAAAGTTTAAAAAAAAAATATAATTCCTAAATAACATAGTAACTTTACTAAGTATCATTGTTTATACTAATTCCCATTAAAATAATTTGCTCATATATGTTCCAATATATGATCTCTAAGATGTGTCATTTGATTGATGTTACTTCGACTCATGTCTAAATAAGAATATTAATCACAGAACCTAATATTTTGATGGAAGCATAAAGCATTCAAGCATATGAACCTGTACTCATGAAAACAAGAAAATTAATCTAGACAATAGACACAAACTCTACTTTCAAAATTTTGCCACTAGTGAATTAGACAACACCAAAGCCATGCACCCAATTCTGTAGCCAAACATACACTAGAAAAAGACAACTAACTGTAGTGGAAAATAAGGACACTAAATACATGGAATAGAGATTCAAATATAAATGTTGTAATCTGGAAGAAATGCAAATTATACCCCATCATACCTGCACCCCCAGGATATAGAGTAAGCTCCAACTTGAAAGGCTTGGTAGGATTGCGATTCGCCGGAACCACTTGGTAAAATGACAACCTAACTACAAAGAACAAAAAGCGGCCATGAACACACACCACACAAAACTAAAGAAAATATAAGGGTATAGTAGGAGTCCAAGAAAATCAACATTAAGGGAAAAGAGAATATACATAGCGCCAAACAAAAGAAAAAGAGATTTTGGACTCGATTGCATTTCTATTCCAGGGATATTACTCACCATAAGAAAACTATGAGAGCCCGCTCAATATTACGTCTGCTATTCAAGTGAATAGTAATGAACAATAAGAAAAACCAGTTTAGGTGGTATCAACAAAAGGGCTTCCTGTTCTCTTAATTCTATAATTTCCAATGGGAATGGGATTAGGAATTAAACAAAGAAATAATTACCAAGTATATCAATTTTTTTTTTTTTTTTGGATTAAGTATATCAATTATTAACATACTCGAATACGTGGGTGAGGGGGTGAGATTCGTGAGTGAAATCTACAAAGTGTGAGGACTATGAGAGTCAGACTCCGTTCAAGCCTTCAACCTAGGGCCAGACAAGGACTCATGGAGTTCCTGGGTGAGAAACAGAGAGAGCCCATATTTAAATATAGCTCCAATTAGAGGAACATAAAGTGATAAAGGTTTAGAAATTTAATGAGGTTTAAGAAATTTATTCAAACCCAAGTAACCAAATTCTTCTTAATTTTCACCAACTAAGACAAAACAGAAAAAGCTTCAGACCTGGACAGCTTAACTAAGGTTTGCAGCGATATGGGTATGGCTGCTACCTAAATTTAAAAATAAACAAACAAATAAACTCTCAATCCATACAGACACTTCCATCCTAAAAAATTTCATGAACACAAACTGAAAGAAGAAGTGAAGTCTATAAGCTATAAACTTTTGAGAAAATATACACGCCAACAAGCCCAAAAGGATTCAAGTTACCTCGAATTTGATTGAAGGGAGAGAGTGAAGTGAGTCTACTTCGGGAGGGAGACTAGCAATGGCAGAGATTTCTGATTTAGGGTTTCAATTTTCAAATCAAATTGGGAAATTAGTCTATGCTACGTCGTTTTGGCAGTGGGCCTCTTTTTTTTTTCCCGCTCTTTATATCGTCATTAATGTTTTTTTTTTTTGGGCAAAGAACGATTATAAACAAGTAAAGAAGAATCTAGTCTGCCAAACAATCCACAAGACCTAAATTGAAAAATATATATATGTAGACTGTTTCTGTTGCTGGTATAAATTTATTGTTTCCTGTTTTCTGAAATTGTTTATTTGGGTCTTAGGTATAAACTGTTTCTGTTGCTGGTATAAATTTATTGTTTCCTGATTTCTGAAAAAAGAAAAAAAAAATGAGAAATTTTCAAATTCTGTATTCGAAAAGAGGCTACCAAATGCGGTTTTTAGGCCTGTCTGCTATGTGATTTGAATTTGAAAACAAAGTTTTTGAAAAACAAGATTCTATCTGAAAATAAAAATTGTATCCAAGCGTTTTAATATTTGAAAATTCGTTTTGTACAATTGTTTTCAAATAATTTTCAGAACTGAAAACATAGAATTTGCATTTGGTAGTACAAGTTTTGAAAACAATTTCTACGAAGTTTTTTTTTTCAAACTTTAATTAAATGTAAAGATTTAAGTGATGAGGAAAATATGCAAATAAGCCCTAGCCTATATATATATACATTTTATTCATGTTCTCGTCAATACTATCGTAAAACAAATAAATTACCATCTTGTTTTCATCCATAGCGTCATAAACAAAGTTTGAAAAAAATACATTCATTAAGACCATCATAAATTAAAGTAATAGTTAAGATTTTATTTCATAACATTGTAAAGAATAATTCCTAATTCGACACTGTTATTCCTACAAATATAAGAATCTACCATGGACTATGTACTCCCGTGATTATAATATATATTTTCAAGTATTCCCACCATTTAAGTCCAAATCATGATTCATCCATATAAGTGAATATAATCACTCACACATATGAAGATAAAAAAACAAACCAAAAAAAAATAATAATTGCATTTCAAATTATCTGTGTACAATGTAGATACAAAACCATAAATTTTGTTCAAAGCTACTGGAAATAGGAGATAAATTGTAATTCCTGATAAATTAACAAGGTCTTCTCCATAAAACCCAGTACGAAAGACTAATGTTTTGATGGAAACATAATGGATCCAAGCATATGAATCTATACTCATGAAATAAGAATATTAATCTTGACAACCCCAGCCACAAAAAACAAAGACCAGACATGAATAGCTACCACATAGAAACTGAAGAAAATTTAAGGGTATAAATAGGAGTAAGAAAATCAACACTAAGGAATAGACGTGTTAGACTCAATTGCATTTCTACTCCAAGGATACTACTCATCATAAGAAAATTCTGAGAACCCTCACAATATCACGCTGATGTGCTTATACATCAAGCATACTGAAAAGAGTGAGCACAAGCACAAAAATGTGCTGAATTTGAGCAACAGACCAAAAAAAAAAAAAGACTAATGCCAATTTTAAAAACACAAGACGATCCTTTCTGTATTGCAAGGTACAAATTTCTATATCGTGTAGGACTTGTCTGAGATATAATTATCATAAATACTACAACAGTTTTGCTAAAATCAAACAGTACATCAGAAGCAAATTACATTATCGTAAAACTAAAACAGAGTTAAAACAAGTCCATCAATGCCTTTCGATTTCCTCATTAACCATAATAGACAGATATGTAGCATGGCAATGCTCATCATTTGCATTAGGATAAGTATGTTCTACTGCTATACATGTGCTAATGTACATTTGGTGACATTGTTACTATGTATAGCAATTCTCCCAGAATTTAACATTTCTAATATGCATCTTATGAAAAAAGATTCCGTCCACTTGCTTGCTTATATTACTGTTCAATAAGGGAATGATAATCAGTAAATTTCAAAAATGAAAAAGAAATGGAAAATCAATGAAATGGTAAAGGTATCTCCCACACACACACAAAAACCACATAATATAAACTCCTTTTGGGCACCACAATTGTGCCAACTTAGTTAAAGTGAATAAAATCATCTATTACATTCTTACAAAAACCTTACATGCATTTTTGCAAACACACCCATCAATGCCCTAGAAACCAATTGATCGACCCAAAGTCATAATTTACTGGAAAATACAAATTTTAGAAACAAAATTTGCCCATAGCACAGTTCAAACCATAAATGGAATAGATGAATTTGATGTAAAGTTCGAATACCTTGGAAAATACAATTCGAATCCCTATGTTGTGCTTGAACCTATTGAGCAGATGGACAAACTTTCACAATTTAAAATATCTTCAAAAATAATATTTACCCACAAGTATAAATCAAATAAAGATGCCAATAAACAAACTTATACACCCAAAAAAAAAAAAATGTTTGCTTGGGAAGTTCATATATGAAACCCTAAGGTACAAGATAGTAGATTTTCTTCCGAAACCCTAAAAACTGATTCTTTCTGTTCTCGAAGCTAATTCAAGGTGCCATTGACAGTAACCAAAGAAAAAAGAATCAAAACGAATTCAAAAGCGAGCAGAATAATTTTTCGAGAAAATATTTTCCAGGAAAATAAGAGAGAGAGAGAGAGAGAGAGAGAGAGTAACTTACCAGAGTCAAAGATTGAGATGTGAGATTCCAGTAATGGCGGACCCGAGTGAGTCTCTGAGTGAAGAACTCGGCAGCAGAGTAGATTACTACTGATAGGGTTCGGTTCGGTACTTCTTCGGCGTCTTCTCTATTCTGTTCTACGACACTTCGTTCTTTCTATTGCACTGAGAGATCACCTGTCCTGCATCTCTATCCTCTAACTTGATTCTACCTATTAAACAAAGCCACGTGTAAACAGTTGAACGAGAAATTTATTCCATCAAATTTTAATTATTTTATCGTTGATCTATTCCATCAAAAATTTGAAACAGGAGCCGATCTCAATCCCATTTCCCGGCCCAAAAGTTCCCCTGATGGATCGGGTTTTTCCCTGGCGACTCGGGTTCGGGTCGGTGGGCTTAAACAGACCAAGACAGCGAAAACAAAACGATGCGTCGTTTGGAAACCTTTAAATATAACTCCCTAAAAGAGAAAAAGGTGCATCCGCCAAACTGCGTCGTTTTGCTCAAGAGAAACTAACGACCAACCGCCAAAAGTACCCGTTTTGACATTTTTGTCCAAACATTGCAACCGTTGGAATCGTTACAACCGTTGTTGCAGTATATATTCACTGCAAAAATCAAATTCTGCAACTCAATCGGAAAAACCAAAAAAAAAAAAAAAAAGACTTAGCTATGGCTCCGGAAAGCTTCGATTTCATTGGAAAATTGCCCGAATCTCTTCTCATACACATTGTCTCGCTCTTACCTTTCAAAGAAGCCGCAAGAACTTGCATTCTGGCCAAGCGTTGGCGCCACATTTGGCGATCATCCAAAAAAATCGGGCTCGACCAGCGCCTCTTTGCGAATCCCGGCGACATGTTTGTTGCGGAAGAAAGTAATGGTGTTCGAATCCGAGGGAGTTTCTTGAATTTGGCGCCATGTTGGATCGAAAATTTTAGAGATTCTTCTTTAGATAAGTTTGCTCTTACATGTTCCGTGCCACAAAACTATCATGATGATGTTACTAGGTGCATTACATTTTGTGTCGATAGGAAAGTGAACTTTTTTTGGCTTGATTTTTCTGATCCGACGTGGAATGAGGACGATAACATCAATCGCGAAGCGAAGTTCGATTTGCCTATGAATGTTTATTATGATCACAAGATGGTTAGGTCTCTTAAGTTGTTCTCTTGCAATTTTGTTATGCCCGAGTTCAAGAATTTCAAATGGCTTAGGCAACTTTCTTTGGGGTGGATTAGATTATCATCTTCCACTCTCGAGGCTTTGATCGAGAATTGTGAGTTGTTGGCGAGTTTGAGTTTAAAGAAGTGTTGGCATGCAGAGGCTATTGAGATCAATGGACCAAATTTGCAACTACAAAGTTTGACTATAGACAAATGTGATGTTCTTCAAAAATGGATACTAATTGAGGCACCAAATATGAAATTCTTTAAATATTCGGGTCGAGTTTGCAATTTCGAAATTAATAGAACTTGGAGGATGGAAGAGGCTGATCTTGATTTTGGGGTCGAATCTGAATTTAAAGAATGTGGTGACATTCTTCAGAAGCTACTTGTGGACCTTTATCGGGTCAAAACTTTAACCGTTTGCAGTTACTTACTTCAGGTACATTAATTTGTATTATGCTATTAAATATCCCTCTTCTTGTGCTATTTTCATTTTTCTACACTATTTTCTAAAGTGGTACTGATTGGTTTCAGGCTATTCCTACTAGAGAGGAACCTTATAGTTTAAGACCATGTTTGGACATCAAACATTTGATCCTAAAGACTGCGATGTATGAAAATGAACTTTATGGGGTCAAATTTTTGCTCAAGAGTTTTCATTGTCTAGAATCTCTTAAAATTGATATAAGCCCTGATATGAGAATTCTTGAGGTTAGTACTTTGTGTAACTTTAATAAAATTCCATTATATAATGGTGAGTAGACTTAATTAAACTCTATATTAACTCAATTAAATTTTCAGGATTATGAGGCTCCTTTTGATGAGCGTTGGACTCGATGCTTACCAATTTATCCATGTGTTCATAAAACTCTCAAGGTGGTTGAAGTAAACGGCTTCAAGGGATCTCATGATGCCTGTCTGTTGCTGGTATATTTTGTCAGTTTTGGTAGTGTTATGGAAAAACTTGATCTTAAGGTTTCAAAAGAAGTGGGCCATGGTGAATCTGCAGAAGTTGGCCTTCGAAAGGCCCAAATGCTGCAAAATATCAAGAAAGCCTCACCAAGTCTGCAAATTTCAATCTTCTGAGTTAAGAAGACAACTATTATTTATTCTTTTGTAATTTGAGTATTATTAAGTTTAGAAGACATATAAAGATTGTTTTGTAAGGATCCGGCTTCTGTTAAGTTTGTATAATGTTATTTTAATAAAACTCTTTACTATGTTTTAATATATCCTTCTAGATGATTGTATTGAAATAATGTTGACTTATAGTGAATTAATTTGGATCAATAAATCATAGATATTGATTGAAAGGATACCCTGAATGGTACGTCAAAAAGAATACTAAAACGAGAAATGAAAATGATTTTTGCTTTAGATATGTGGCCTTTAGTCACCCTTTCTAGAAGTGTTATTTTTCAAAGTAACCAATATAGAACACACAATATAAATGTCAAATACTAAAATGGAAAATGAAAATGATTTTTGCTTTAGATAGGTGGCCTTTAATCACCCCTTTATAGAAATCTTGTCCTTTCATAGTAATCAATATAGAACACACAATATAAATGTCCACATAAGAAAAAAAGGATAAAAGAAAATCACCACTCTTTAGTATATTAATATGGTGTGAAATTGAGACTAAACATAACAGTCTAAACAAGTCATTGAGCTTTGGGGTCAATATGCTTTTTGGGGTTGGAATCTCCCCCTACTTGCTCTTTACTCTTTCTTTTTTTTTCAAAAAAAGAATTATGCTTTTCTCTCAAACTAATATGTACATATGGATTAGTTATTAGTAAGAACCGAAAAAAAAAATTAAAAATCGATGATGGGCTCTCCAATAGTTAAGTTTCTCTCTACTGTCCATGGCAGATTAAAGAGCTTAGCCATGATAAATTTGAATATCTTGTTGACATTTATGTTGTGAGTTGCACTTGAGAAAAAAAGTGTTGCATTCATAGCCCTTGCATAAGCCCTTGCCTGCAAATATTAGCAAAAGAGAGAGAGATATTTATACCATTCAAAAAAAAAAAAAAAAAAGTAGTAAAGGCTTTCTTTTTGCAAATTTAATCCTTGGACTCTACTTTAATTGACATGTGGCCCTCTTGTGCTTATCTTTAACGCGGAGAGAGAAAGGGGTGGAGTGGGCAAAATGTTAGAGAGACAAAGGCTTGAGTTTGGGGAACGTAAGTGTCAAGACTTGACAAAACATGACCCCCTCAGTGGCTCAAAACATTCGTCACGTTCACATGTTTGGATTAGGGGAATGTCACTTTTTAAAAACTATAGCCTTAAGGATAATAATCATAATAATAATGATACTTTTTTTTTAAGATTTAGCGAGTGATGCTGTTTTAGTAAGAAGTTTGGACTTTGGTAACTTATGCAACATTGTTGAGAAAGTTAAAACTGTAAAATTTGCACTTGCACTAGTAGAAGTTTGTGAAGAAAATTATTTACCTGAGTCACAATTGTCCACTGAAGATCCGGAGGAAGTTTAGCGAAATCGTCGAATTTCGTTCCTATTAAAATCGGAATCGCAGTCTGAAAAAGAAAATTAAGAAGAAGAAGAAAAATTTAGAAACCGTAGAAGAGTAAAAATATTTTGATGCATAAATTACTTTGTGATAAACAATGCCTAAAAATAGGGTTGGTCATGTCCCACAAGTACCCATTTTATGGGCAAAGTATCAAATTCTGTGCTGAAATCCTTTAATGTTGGGAACTTTATGTATTTAAATTCACATCAATATGATGATCAACATTTTCCAATTTTCTCTTAAATCCATGCTTTTGATCAGTATTCCTTGCTTTTTACTGAAATGATCGGTAATAAATGGACTTTAGTCTTGTAAAAGCATCATTAACAATTATTGAACTACTGCAGCACTTTGCTATTCAAGGAATATTAGATCAATTTTTTCATGAAATAAGAAAGAACTGATTATGACATTTTTTTTTAATGCTAATAATTTGATGAAATTAGCACCACATAATTGTTACTTTACTAAATGATCAGTGACCTCTAATAATTTAGAAGAGAAGTAGAGACTATTTTTGGTACCTGATTCCACTTTCTTGCTTGACTATACCATCCAATAACACTGTAAAGAGTAGAGAATTATTAAACCACGCAGTTTAAATTATTGAACATGATTAATATGAGAAAATTATGACCTTAATTATGTAATACCTATTTAGTGTACACCGACTAGTAAGATCAAACATGAACAAAATTGCTACTGCATCTTTGCAAGCGATTGGCACATGAGTAAGGGATGTTTGGTCACCTAAAAAAAGTCACAAAATTCCAGCAAGAAAATGAGTTTGATCATAAAAGTTTATAATTACGAGTCCAAAAAAGGAAAAAAAAAAAAAAAAAAAAAGATAAGAAAAAAATTATACATCAAGATATAAGTGCGTACCTCCTACATCCCATATGCTAAAAGAAATCCGGGCTCCCTGAACAACTAAAGTTTTATCCATTAAATTTAGTCCTGACATGTTTAAGCACTTCTTTTCCTGCTCATCTCCCACATACTTTATCTTCAAAACAACAAAAAATAAACATAAATAAATAAATTAATAAAATGTTCTAAGGTTCAAATATATACATAACAATTAACATGTGTCTTTATGAGCTTATGTTGTAACAAAAAGAAAAATGTATAGTAATTTAAAAAAATAAAATAAAATAATTAAAAAAACAGAGAACTACTCACAACAAAGCTTGTTTTCCCAATCTGGCAATCACCAAGCAAACTGATCTTCAAAGTAACTGAATCCGGATCCGAGTCAGAGTCCGCCGCCGCCGCCGCCGCCGCGGCCTCGTCGGAAGCCGAACCGTCCTCCATCGCCTCCACCGCGGAAGTCCGAACTGAAACCGACCGGCACGGCAGTCTCCGGTACCGGATTGGCTTGCCAATTGAGCAAACGACAATTCTGTCCCATATGAACCTGAAAAATTGCTTTATAATGGAAACCTTCTCTAGTATACTCCACCGGATGTTGACGTGAACAACTCTCCGGCAAATCTGAGTCATCTTTACTTTGGCTTCATTAATGATCTTAGCCATTCAAATTGAAGGTCTCTTCTCCTGATTTTCTCATCTCTCTAGGAAGAAAATTTTTGTTACCTTTTTTTTTTGTGGGTATTATACATATGTATATATTTTTTCTATATGATGTGTATGAAAGTTTCTTTTAACTAACCCAATGCTTGGAAGGTGACTGTGATATAGGAGAGGACAGTTGACCGGTATTTGTCACTTTTTGAATTCCTATACAGTCCATAAAGCCGGCGTCTCGGGTGTTACGTCAAAGGTGGTTTTTTGGTCATTTCAAGGATGCAGGGTAAGGTTGTGAGAGAAGGGTATTTTGGTCATTTCAAGAGAAGGGGTGGTTTGGTAAATGAGGTGTTTGGGGGGTGTATAAAACAAGTGAAAGGGGATAAGAGGGTTTGTCCACGTACACAGAGCACAAGAATCTTTTGGGGTGTGTTTAAGATAAGAAAATTCAAGAATGCGACTTATTAAAATGCGAAAGCAAGTGTTGGGTGTGGTGCTCCTTTGTGGATAACGGTGTGGGACATTTTTTTGGCCCAACATGGAGATGCATGTCCAAGAATATATATATTTTATTTTTTGTGAACTTTTTTCTAAAAAGTATTGTCAATGCGTGTTTGTTGGGTTATTTTCATTATTTGTGTAAGAAAGTTACATATATTATGGAAATAAAATTTCAAAAAAGAAAAGAGGGAGAAGTGGTTGTTTTCTATGTGTCCAAAAAGGAGATGCCACTAGTTATCAAATATGACTTGAAAGTGAAGAAATTTTGAAAATAACAAGTATTCGTTTTCAAAACAACCTTTTGGGAATGTTCTATGTTTTTATTTGTTTAATCATGAAACAATTAATTAACATGAATCATGTTATTATAGTTCAAATAGTTTGATCCAAGCAAAATATATGAATTCCAAATAATACGTTTTTTCTTTTCATATATAAAAGCGAATTGATGGCATGGTTCATGGTATAAAACAATAAGGAATTTTGTCCTTTACATATGTAATGTAAGTAGATCTAGATCAAAGAATCTAAAACTTTTGGAATGAAGTACAGAGATATGTCTTTATATATATATATATATATTATAAAATTAAAATGACCAAATAACCCCTCAATCTTCCTTCAATTTTTCCCTTTCGTTTTAATTTGAATTTTTTATTTGTAGTCTTCTCTCTTTGCTTTCGGTAAAGAGTATACTACAAGGAAAAAGAAACTAACTTTTGATAATGTAATTGATCGGCAAGAAACTTCCTGTTTACTCATCCTCCATAGTCCATAGTTTATAGTTGATACTATTATTATCTATTAAAAACTTGGGTCATTATTAGTTAATATAGTATGGGCAGCCATGACCAAGTTTAGTGCTTTATCCATTTGCAATTAGAAAAGGTTTACCTTAATCTAGTATTTCAAGTGTAAAATGATTACTATCAGTGGAATCAACCGGTTTAATATATTTGTAACTTTTTCTTTGATTCCCAAAAATATCCCCAGATAGAAGAAAAACGAAGAAAAAAAGAAAGAAAGAAAGAAAGAGAGACAGAGAAAAAAAAGAAAAAAACCACAATTGCGTTGGAATTTCCTAGCTAGTTCTTCAAGTTGACAATATCACTATTCAAGCAAAAATAAATAAATAGAAAAAAGTTGACAATAGCAGTATTTGATTTTTATTTTCTCTCTCGAATGATGTTATTAGTGCCCTTTTATTCAATAAACATCATATCATCCAATACAAAACTAGCAAGAGGGCTAAGAGTTTCCTCCAATCAAACTAATAAAGAATTAATTTAAAAAAAAAAAAAAGAACCGAATAAAGATATGGGCTACAATACTTATTTGACGGAGAATAATTGTAGTTCTATTTTATTTATTTTATCTTCGAAGTTAAACAATTTTTTTCAGTACCTCTTATGCATTCTATTAAAGTTTCAGTATTTTCAACTATCCAACTTTATCAACCAATGTGCATTGTTTATACCTCTATAGTCTATACCATGGTTTAAGGAGAAGTAGAGAAGCACCATTTAACATTTATTTTTTCTGGGTGGGAAGTCGATCAAATATTATAGTCTTAATATACTATATTATACACCAATTTAATTTTAATCACAAAAGATATGTATATAAGGGGTAGTCATTTGGTGGTTTATTTGGTAGGGCAGGCCCTTTAGGGGTACGTGGGACGGACACTTAAGACTAAAACCGCCTAACTAAATATCATATTCTAAAGCCACCAAACTATATTTTCATTTACTTTCAATTTTTTGTTTTTTTTTGTTTTTGTTTTTGTATTTTTTTTTTTATTTTTTTTTTTTTGCGCATTTGTGGGTCACTGGAGTTGGGTAAGAGTACTAACCCATACCCAAACCTAGAAGCACTAAACGATAATATGTTATAACCTTATCGAATTAACATATAATTATCTTAATGTTTATAATTACGACAACACTATCCATAATTAAACACTACGAACTAGTAAGAGATCAACACATAATTGATCTATACCTTAACCTGTAATTATGACGCACGAGATGACATACTCTCCACTAATACAAGTTTAAATTAATATCAGTAATGATACATGGATTTTGGAATTAAATCTAATAGATAAGATTTCGTTAAATATGCATATTTTGATACACACAACTATCAATACTCGCACCCTCCAAAAAAAAAAAATCAATGTTACTACAATATAGGCTCTATATTAAATACCTTAAAATATCTTTTTAAAAAAATACCTTAAAATACTATTTATCTTTAGAAATTTATTGGAATATTTTTAAGGCTCTAACACCTCATATAGATATGATAAGGGCCTAGTAGAAAAGTTTAGAAAAATGTAAAGAAGAAACTAACATGATTACATATGCTCAATTTTTTTTTTTTTTTTTAAGACGTATGCTCAATTTTCAGAGCTAGACATTGATTCTGAACACACGTGTTGACACACCAAAAGAGACTGTACAGCTCACGACTTTAATGATGACGTCTTAATACATGTAGTTGAGTTATGGGTCCCTTTAAAAAAATATTTTATTTTTAATATAGGTTTTTGATTAATTTGAGATTTATTACTGTTTGGTGAACATTTTCGGCTTGAGTTATGGGTCCCTAAAAAAAATTATTTTGAATATAGGTTTTCTCATTAATTTGGGATTTATTACTGTTTGGTGAACATTTTCGCCATATTTGTAGTATCTACCATCGTACATTTGTAATCTTATATTTATTAGCCACCGAACTTTAGGATAAATGCATATCTCCTATATTTCAGAAACTTTACCCTCCGTTTGGAACTTGAATTTTTTGAAGAAAAAAAATTTTCAAAGGTTTCCATTTTTCTTTATTTAGATAAAAACAAAAAAATGAAAAAAAAAATTTCAAGAAAAACAAAAATTTGATTTGATATTATTTTTTAATATATAAAATATTAACAAATTAATTAGTAAAACCACAAATATGAAAATAAAATTCTACGAACTTTTAGGAAAAATATGTTTCTTTTTCTCTTTCCATAACCTTTTTTTTGCAAGTTTTTTTCCTTCAAAATTCAGGTTTTAAATGGAGCCTAAGAGATCAAGAAAAGGCAAAAGAATAGTCAATATACGGAAGAAGAAAAAAACTGCAAATTCCTGTTTGGAACTTGGATTAGGGAGGGGGGTATTTTATGAAGGGATTTGCCTTTTTTTGATGTTTGGAACTAAGAAAGGGAGAGGGAAAAAAATAAGAAAAATTTGAGGGAAAATTTCAATTAAGAACTAAGGATTTTTATTTTCCCTAAAATAACTTGTCGAAACCAAAATTCACGATTTCGTTTTCTTCTCTGCTCTCAGTCCCATACCTCGCTCATCCTTCTACTCTCTAATATTTTCTCTAACCATGGCTCCCAAAGCAGCCATTAACAATGTTGAGAGCTAAGGTTTTCTTCTTCACTCCATATCCTTATCTCCTCTCCCAATATTCTCTATAGACATAAGATCATAGAGTAACCTCATTGGCCATAAACGCAGACCAGAGATTGTGCCAAATTTTCAACGATCTACAGATCGTCGAGATTTTTTCTAAAGCTCTCAGCAGTGGCGTCAAACAATTCACTTGGAAGATCGTCTATGGATCGTCGCTTTGTGTCTCTTGGTCTATGTTAGCCCAAGATTAGCTAACCTAAGAGCGGGTGAATTGGATTTTACAAACTTTTCGAATTAAATAACTAGAATGATTAAGCAATGAATAGAACAAGTAAAAATAATAAATAAATAAGCACAATCTCAAAGTAAATAAATTAAAGAGATAGGGATAGAGAGATTGCAAATACTATTTTCATGAGGTTTGACAAATACTACGGTTTGCCTACATCTCTAGCTCTCGACAACTTGCTTCGAACTTTCCATTATCGGATTAAGATTATGGGCTTAACCAACCCTTATACAGACGGAGTAAATTCTTCTTAGGCACACCTGAATTTTTACAATAGTCTTGACTCAAACTCTATTATGCCTAACCACGGATTATTTAGACTCTAGTTTCAATCTCACCTATATGGATTGTTTAGATAATAGTGCCAACCTCACCAAATCATGGGTTATCCAGACTCCAGTGGCAACCTTACTTATACACAGATTGTTTATGACTCTGATGCTAATCTTACCTCAATATACAAGAGTGAACACATTCAAGAACTCTCCTCGCAAAAATAGTTAATATAATTTTGGCTTAAGAGATTTGAGAATAGTGCACAATGAATGCTCTAAGATTAGTTTAATATGATTTAAAAGCTAAAGTTGAGTAAAAGAGAGTTTTTGCACTTAGAAACTAATTGGGTATTAATGTAGGTTCAGATTCTCTACTTCTAAGTCGTCAAACTAACTCTATTTAAAGTTATCTTCAAAAACTAACCGTTTTCGACCATTGCTGGCTTTCTATTGGAAAAAGTGGTCGACCATCCCAGCAAGTGATTGACCATTTTTACTAGTTGTTAGAGTCTAATAGTGACGTTCAGATCCAATGGTCAAATGGCCAAGCTGTAGTGGTTGACCATTTTCAGACCAAAAACCATCGATTGGTTTCCTCTGCCTACATAATTTTAAACATGAAAGAGTAATTAATACCATATCAAATTTGATTGGACCCAGTCAAACTCTAAAATATCCAATTGAGGCACTTCTTTGAATTAAGAATTCTACTGGCTCTATTTGAGCTTAAATAGACCCAGTCAGATTTTTCATTCGTTGACTTAAGCACTCTACTGGATTCATTTGAGCTCAAATGAGCCCAATTGGGTTTTTTAGAAACATTTAACATAACTTTGAAAAAACCAATTAAAACATAGTACATATAAATATATAATGAAAACTACCTGAGAGTGATCGGTTTGGTTCTTCTCTTTTTCTGCCTACATAATTTTAAACATGAAAGAGTAATTAATACTATATCAAATTTGATTAGACCCAGTCAAACTTTAAAATATCCAGTTGAGGAACTTCTTTGAATTAAGAACTCTACTGGCGCCATTCGAGATCAAATTGACCCAGTCGAGTTTTTCATTTTTTGACTTGAGAACTTTACTGGATCCATTTGAACTTAAATGAACCCACTTGGGTGTTTCAGAAATATTTAATATAACTTTGGAAAAACCTAAAAAGAGTTAATAAAACTCAATTGAATTTGGAGTATGAAATTAAAATATAATCAACATCAATGTATAATAAAAATTACCTGAGGGTGATCGGTTTAAGTGTTCTCTTTTTCTGCCTACATAATTTTAAACATGAAAGAGTCATTAATACCATATCAAATTTGATTGGACCCAGTCAAACTCTAAAATATCCAGTTGAGGCACTTCTTTGAATTAAGAACTCTACTGGATCCATTCGAGCTCAAATGGACCCAGTCGGGTTTTTCACTCTTTGACTTAAGAACTCTACTAGATCTATTTGAGCTCAGATGAGCATAATTGAATTTTTCAGAAATATTTAACACAACTTTGGCAAAAAACCTAAAAGGACCTAATCAAACTTAATTTGATTTGGAGTATGAAATTAAAACATAGTAAACATAAATGTATAATGAAAATTACCTGAGGGTGATTGGGATGGGTATTCTCTTTTTCTACCTACACGATTTTAAACATGCAAGAGTCATTATTAATACCATATTAAATTTGATGGACTCAGTCAAACTCTAAAAGATCCAATTGAGGTACTTCTTTGAATTAAGAACTCTACTGGCTCCATTCAAACTCAAATGGATATAGTGGGGTTGTCAAAAATAATTCCGCAAAATTTTAGAAAAACCTCAATGGATCCATTCTACCAACTTTATTTTACTTCAATATCAAAAAACAAAATCTATTTCTTTTTGAATTAAACTCTTTAAATTAAGAACTTTACTGGATCCATTCGAGTTCAAATGGACCCAACCAGATTTTTCATGGATTCAAGGTATTCTCGAATTAAGAATCCTACTAGATCATTCGAGCTCAAATGGACCTAGTCGGATTTTTCACTCTTTGACTTAAGAACTATACTGGATCCATTTGAGCTCAAATCAACCAGTTAAGTTTTTCAGTAACATTTAACACAACTTCTTGTAAAAATTAATTCAAGACACATGTATTCTAGCTTCTGAGACACTTCTCAGAAGTGCATGTTACCTTATTTGAATATCTTGATAATGTATTAAGATAGTAAAACAACTTCTTATTTTAATTACTGAAATTGAGACCAAAAGGGAAAAAATATAGAACAATAAATTGGAAAAAAACCGCAAAATAGCTTCTGGATGTTATCATAAGCCACTAGCCAAAAAGTAAAATTTTACCTTGTTTCGTATTGTTGACCTATCTGACTCAGAATTTGACCCATCCGACTTAGAGGCTGATCCATCCGACCGGGGAGTCTCTCCATTCGACTCTGATTCAGATGTTGACTCCGCCTCTACAGTTCTAAAGGAAGGATTTTTCGTCCGAACCATTGTTATGCTGAAGGGAGAGAGGAAGTCGACCGGTGACAACAACCTTAGCGACGGCGACAAGAAACTCGACAGGACTCCATTCGGGACTGCTCTGTGTTTAGACTTCTTTTACCACCAAAGGAAGAAGAAGAAGAAGGAAGAAGAAAGAAGGGAAGAAGAAGAAGCCAAGCGTTTTTAGGGGTTATAATCGTGCCCTCAATCTGATAGCCCTCAATTTAATTTCATTTGAAAATAAAAAGGGTATAATAGGTATTTGGCAAATCCACATTAGAAAAAAGCAAATGAAGATAATTTTTTTTAAAAATTAATATTACAAGGTTAATATTAAAAAACGGCTTTCCGAGAAGGTCATGGAGCTAATTATTCCTCAAGAGTATTATAGTATACCTAGGCAGCCAGAACGAAGTAAGTGCAATGAAATTTTGAGGTCACGTCTTTTCTCTTTCTGGGGGTCTTTTATTAAACTAAATATTGCTTTCCCTTCAATTAATGAATAAAAAGAACAATTTTTCATCTTTTGAATTTATTTAACTGATGGATCTTAGCAGAACCTCTCTCCTAGCTTTTGCATTATTCAATCTTAGTTTGGACTCAAACTGTTGTACTGATTTAAGCAAATTCAACTTGTCATTTTTCTCTAATTTTGCTGGTAGATTCTTTACTCCTAGTGTTTATTCTCAATTTAAAACTTATTTAACTTATAAATATCTATTGCTTGTTAGATTATAATTCTCACATAATGTCTTCTAATGTACCAAATGAGTCTCACTAACACAAGATAGACTGACCAAATTGACTGAAGAATCTGATACTGCATAACATATAATCACATGCCTACAGTCTATACTTATACACTCCTGAAAATATTAATNAAAAGGATCTTTAGATAAAAGGCTAACCCCTTTCTCTTTTGGAAGTCTTCTTCGATTTGAACGGGTTATAATTTCTTGTACGCGTATTCTTTATGGTTCTGTTGATAAAGCTTTTTTTGGGTAAAAAAAAATGTGTATAAGCATAATTAAGTAAAAATTTTCCAGGGAAAGTAAAAACATATGAATAAATGAAAGAGTAAACTTAGAACAATATATATATATGTATATATTGCGGTTTAGAGAAGAAAACACTAATGAGTTGCAATGCTGCATTATTATGCTAGATGATTCTTAGTCAATCTGAACTATTGACTAATAGATCTAGTTGGTTTCTTTTATTGTGGTGTAAGCAGAAACAAAAAAGAAAGCATTATTAGACAAGAGTGAGTTATAGGAATTTTATTTCTTGGTATAAATTGAACCTTTTGTGCTTGGCATGACTCTGAAGATGTTTGTGTAGAATATAAAGAAAGATTCGCTAATACAACCTATGAAATGCTTCTGTTTCTCCTCTTAATTATACGTTTTCTATAATGTATGCAATAGATATTTAAAAGTAATGAGATAATAAACGTGGTTATGGTTGAACTTGGTTGAGTGCCATTCCTGCTTTAACATAAAAATATATGCATATACACCGATATATGACATGTGTGTATGTATATAGTGGGTTTTTCCTTTTGGTTGCAAATTTATTGTATTATCCTATACTAATATTTAAGAGTACAGGAAAAAAAACTAGAGTAAATATCAGATATTCTAGAATTAGGGTGTGGGAGTCATACTGGCCTCTGTGAGCTATGGTTAGGTATATTGTGCTCCTTGTGAAACCTTGATATTGATATATAATAATACATATGTATATGTATATGTCTCTGTTTGGCTTATAACTTGTAAGCAGTAATTTAGATTTTATTTTACAATATAAAATTGATTTTGTTGAGTTAACAACAAAATTCGAAGGATTATTTCAGAGTACAATCGACTTGTAATCATGGATTAATGTCAACTCTACCTCCTAAGGATTTATTGGATAACAAATGAGTCAAAATTTCAATTAATTTATATGAAATTATCTATCTGTTTTTGGACTCAACTGGTTTCTCTCTAGATCTCTACTTACATCTTTTCCAATTTTTGGTTCTGTCCTCTCTACTTCAGACTCCACTCTTCTACTTGATTTTTTTTTCGGTTGAAATCTTCAGTTGATGATAGTATTTACTGCTCACATGGATTCAGTGATCGTTGACTATCAGATTCAAGCAATTTAAGCTCTATATCAATGGGTTCAAGCACAACATAGGGATTCGAATTGTATTTTCCAAGGTATTCAAACTTTACATCAAATTCATCTATTCCATTTATGGTTTGAACTGTGCTATGCGCAAATTTTGTTTCTAAAATTTGTATTTTCCAGTAAATTATGGCTTTGGGTTGATCAATTGGTTTCTAGGGCATTGCTGGGTGTGTTATGTATGTAAGGTTTTTGTAAAAATGTAGTAGATGATTGTATTCACTTTAACTAAGTTGGCACAATTGTGGTGCCCAAAAGGAGTTTATATTATGTGGTCTTTGTGTGTGTAGGGATACCTTTACCACTTCATTGATTTTTCATTTCTTTTTCATTTTTGAAATTTACTGATTATCATTCTCTTATTGAACAGTAATATAAGCAAGCAAGTGAACGAAATCTTTTTTCATAAGATGCATATTAGAAATGTTAAATTCTGGGAGAATTGCTATACATAGTAATAATGTCACCAAATGTACATTAGCATATGTATAGCAGTAGAACATACTTATCCTAATGCAAATGATGAGCATTGCTATGCTACATATGTGTCTATTATGGTTAATGAGGAAATTGAAAGGCATTGATGGACGTATTTTAACTCTGTTTCAAGTGTTAGATTTCATAAGGTTTGTTTTACGATAATGTAATTTGCTTGTCTCATGTATAGTTTGATTTTAGCAAAACTGTTGTAGTATTTATGATAATTATATCTCAGACAAGTCCTACACGATATAGAAATTTGTACCTTGCAATACAGAAAGAATTGTCTTGTGTTTTTAAAATTGGCATTAGTCTTTTTTTTTGTTTTTTTGTCTATTGCTCAAATTCAGCACATTTTTGTGCTTGTGCTCACTCTTTTCAGTATGCTTGATGTATAAGCACGTCAACGTGATATTGAGAAGGTTCTCAGAATTTTCTTATGATTAGTAGTATCCCTGGAGTAGAATGCAATTAAGTCCAACACCTCTTTCCTTTATTTCTGGCTCTATTCCTTAGTATTGATTTTCTGACTCTCCTATTTATACCCTTAAATTTTTCTTCAGTTTCTATGTGGTAGCTATTCATTTCTGGTCTTTGTTTTTTGTGGCTGGGGTTGTCAAGATTAATATTCTTATTTCATGAGTATAGATTCATATGCTTGGATTCATTATGTTTCCATCAAAACATTAGTCTTTCTTACTAGGTTTCATGGAGAAGACCTTGTAAATTTATCAGGAATTACAATTTATCTCCTATTTCCAGTAGTTTTGAACAAAATTTGTGGTTTTGTATCTACATTGTACACAGATAATTTGAAATGCAATTATTATTATTTTTTGGTTTGTTTTCTTATTCTTCATATGTGTGAGTGATTATATTCACTTATATAGATGAGTCATGATTTGGACTCAAATGGTGGGAATATTTAAAAATATATATTATAATCAGGGGAGTAAATAGTCCATGGTAGATTCTTATATTTGTAGGAATAACAGTGTCGAATTAGGAATTATTCTTTACAATGTTATGAAATAAAATCTTAACTATTTCTTTAATATATAATGGTCTTAATGAATGGTATTTTTTTTCAAACTTTGTTTATGACACTATGGATGAAAACAAGATAGTAATTTATTTGTTTTACGATAGTATTGACGAGAACATGAATAAAATGTATATATATATAGGCTAGGGCTTATTTGCATATTTTCCTCATCACTTAAATCTTTACATTTAATTGAAGTTTGAAAAAAAAAAACTTCGTAGAAATTGTTTTCAAAAACTGTACTACCAAATGCAAATTCTATAAATTTAATTTTGAAAATTAATTGAAAACAATTGTATTAAACGAATGTTCAAATATTAAAAAGCTTGGATACAAATTTTATTTTCAGATAGAATCTTGTTTTTCAAAAACTTTGGGCGCGTTTGGTACATAATTCGAATCTTATTCTTTAAATCCAGAAACAGTTTTTATATAGAAAATTGAAAGGATAAACTATTTATTCTTCCAACTTTCTATACAAAAACTGTTTTTAGATTTAAAGAATAGGATTCGAATCCTGTAACAAACGCGCCTTATGTTTTCAAAATCAAATTACATACCAAACATGCCTAAAAACCGCATTTGGTAGCCTCTTTTCGAATACAGAATTTGAAAATTTCTCAATTTTTTTTTTTCAGAAATCAGGAAACAATAAATTTATACCAGTAACAGAAACAGTCTACATTTTTTCTTTCTTTTTTTTTTTTTTTTTTTTTTTTTTTTTTTTTTTTTTTTTTGTTTTTGGGTTTTTTTTGTATATTTTTTTTTTTTTTTTTTTTTGATGAGAGGAAATTTTTTTTTGCCAAAAAAAACGACTGCCAAAACGACGTAGCATCGATTAATTTCCCAATTTGATTTGAAAATTGAAACCCTAAATCAGAAATCTCTGCCATTGCTAGTCTCCCTCCCGAAGTAGACTCACTTCACTCTCTCCCTTCGATCAAATTCGAGGTAACTTGAATCCTTTTGGGCTTGTTGGCATGCGTGTCTTCTCAAAAGTCTAAAGCTTGTAGATTTCACTTCTTCTTTCAGTCTGTGTTCATGAAATTTTTTAGGATGGAAGTGTCTGTATGGATTGAGAGTTTATTTGTTTGTTTATTTTTAAATTTAGGTAGCAGTCATGCCCATGTCGCTGCAAACCTTAGTTAAGCTATCCAGGTCTGAAGCTTTTTCCGTTTTTTTCTTAGTTGGTGATAATTAAGAAGAATTTGGTTACTTGGGTTTGAATAAATTTCTTAAGCCTCGTTAAATTTTCGTTATATTTAAATATGGGCTATATATATAATGCATAACATATACTCATATTTTGTTTGCCATCTCAGTCTGTGTAACTGATAAGGTATTTTAATTAAAGTGTTGAATTGTACTCGTGTTTATCGGTGGCCTTTCTTCCTATCACCAGTACTTGAGCTAGCAACTGGGTTTAATGGGTTCCGAAGCTGAAACTCTTGAAGAAAAGCTGACAGCTTTGCTGGGTCAGCTCCAAACTGAATGTGGCATTCTGGAAAGAATGGTCTACAAAAACAAGAACCAGCATAGGCGCTGCTCGTATTTCCAGTACTTGCTCAAGGTTTGCGGTTGTTAAGCTTGATTTTTATGCTCTTTGCTCAAACAATATGTCTTTTAAAGACTTTTTTTAATTTTTACTCTTCCAGCGTTGGCTTTTCTATAGGACAGTAGTGTGTAAGGATTGTTTGTAACTTCCTAAGTCTTGTGTATTTGGTATTTTAGGTGAGAAGAGATTTGAGACTTCTACAATCAGCTAGGTTGGGAGAGATTCTGAATTCTTGCTTCCAAGTTATTACAGGGAAGAGACCTAAACAAAAGATTCATCTTCTAGAAAGGTAACTTCGTTTCTTCACATATGAGTCCTAATTAGAAAAAGATGTTCAGGTGCTATCTGGCATGTGACACTAAACAGCTTAACCTGTTCTTGGCAATTCTTACTAAAACCAAAGTTTCAGTGATGCAGAAAATCCTTTTTGTTTAAATGAAAAAAAAAAAAAGAAAAGGAAAAAACTTCATTAGTTTTCCGTGTATTGATTATCTCTGTCTTTGTCAAAAGAGGAAGAATTCTTTAGATGGTGGCTGTTTTAGTAAGTTTTTCGGCTTTATGGCTTGAATGGAATAGAAGGATTTTTGAAGGAGTTGAAGCATCGATGGAATCTTTGTGGGATAGGACTAGACTTTGGGTAGCTACTTGGTTACAAGATGTAAAGAATTTTAAGTTTTTCTTTTTCTGACATGGTCAGGGATTGGAATCCCCTCCTATTGTAATTGTCGTTTGTTTTCCTGGATGGAATTCTTATTCACCCATTCTTGTATTTTTTCCCTTTATTAATATAAGTCTCCTTTCTTATCAAAAAAAATTATCTATGTCTTTGTCCAGATTTAACTTTTTATTGCATGCTTCAATGTGGTTAATTTTCTCATCTCCTTGTGGATAAGATTACTTACTTATTTCATCATTTTCTGCAGTTTGAAAAGAGGAAAATTCGAGGTTGAAAACTATAATTTCATGGAGCGTCTGCTAGGAGCCGCACGTCTCCTTTCTCGGGTCTTATTCTATCTTTAGTATGAAGTGATTTACTCTTACGACATTATCTTTTGAGTTCGAACATGATGTATCAACGCCATGGTCTAGTCCCCTAAAGTGGGGTGATCCCTGTTTGCGTGGCTAAGACCAAATGTCTATTCTCTTGTTCTTTGAGAAGTGGACGTATGCTCTAAGTGGCATGACAGTGTGCTTGCTTGGAAAAGATTAAATCTTTTCTTCTTTGAACCCATATTTTGATGCAGTTTTCACCAGTCCAATCAAAATTTTGCATAATATTCTTTGTTCATCTTTCTTGCAGATGGTTGAGCCAATGCTGAAGGCAGCTGTGTATCCTTTATTTGTTGATTACGTATTTATGTTATTTAAAAGTTTTATTCTTGTGTCATGTGAGATTTAACTGGTAAATGTGTGAATTTTCCCTTGACTATCCTACGGTGAGATATCTGTCTTGCTTGCTCAATCATTTTTCATGGGATTTTGTTTGACGATTTTGGCTCTGCTAGCACGAATTCGTGTTTTAGTTCAACAGGTAAGTTTTTGCTCTTTTTCCAAGGCTTCGAAATTTGAATTGTTGAGAATAGATTTTAACTCTGTAACATGTGTGCTTTCTGCATTAACTCTGTGCCCTTGTTTGATGATGTAACTGTGATCCAGTCCCTAAATTCACATAGACTCGGGACTTGGGGGAGGATTTGATGTTTCATATATGTCAAGGAAAAATGTGGAGTAATCATTTTTAACAAAGGGAATGTGATGTAGTAATATCTTACATTGAAGTTGTTACGTGCCTTGTCGTGGATAATAGATTTGAATCTGAGTTATCTTTTAAGGTTCCCATTTTTCTTTCCCTTTGTTTGGCGTCTTTGTAACAGCAACAATATCCTGGTGTTTGTTCTTGAACAATATCTACCTATTTTAGAACACTTTGGAATGAAATCTTTAACCTTGTAAGTTAGTGCTTCATAGTTTGGTTTGACAGTGTGCTCGTTGTAAGCATAAAACTTTGGCTGGAAAACATCAATTCAGTTTCTGTTTGCTTGCTTCTACAGATATTACTAGATGTTGTTTTAGTTTTCAACATGGTTTCTTCTCTCTCACAAAAGAAACAATCTGTAAAAATAACTGAAGACGGACTTGAGGTCAGTTTCCTCAAAATTTTCTGCACATTATTTCTGCAAGTAATTCTATGAGGTGCCTATGGTTCAGGAGTAGGTTACATTATTGTCTATTGACACAGGTTTTCAGGGAGGTTTTCCCAACAAAAGAGGACTTTGTCACTTTGGAATGTGTTTGGAAATCAGATAAGTTCGAGTTACTTGAAAGGATGCAAATGAGTGGTATTGCAAGTCATTATATAGAGCTTGAAGGACAAACTTCTTCACGAGCATCATGTGTACAATATCAAAGTATTGAGTCTTTTCTTGGAGGTAAATACATGTGGCATTTTCTTATCGTATAGCTTTTGTTTCATTCCTCAGTTTGAGCTACTTTCAGAGTGGTTGTAAATTTCTTGTGCAGAAGGTAAGCTTCCTTCCGAGGGGGTGAATAAAGACTGCACGGCCGAAAAAGTTCTGGCTCACATTAAAGAGGACACATCCGATTTGTGTCCGTGCCCCTCCATTATGGACAATGACGAAAAGCTGAGTGAAGGTTATCCGGAGGTAGGAGATGCTCCATGCATTGCAGAGACCCCTAGCAAAAAATTCCCCCAAGGTGGCTTACTTTCATGCTCAAGCTTCTCTTCAAATACTCTAAAACGGAAGTCCGCATCAAGAAAAGTGGCGTTTGTAGCAGTTAAAGATCCTGCACCATCAACAACAAACGCAATGGGAATCAAGTTCAAGGAAAATGAAAGCAACATTGGTAACAAGGAAGACTCATTTTTCAGCTTACTCTCTGCTGGGAATACTAAAGATAGCCTGTTTTGATAACTCCCATTATATTTATTTGTTTAGTTGTTTTTTGTTTTTTGTTTTTCTTAATTTTTGTCTTTATGAAGAATCTTATTAAATATTAAAGATCATTCTTCCGTTGTTTCTATCAAAAAATTTTCCTGTAATTATATCTATCTTCTTGATTTTTTTTGGAGTGGTTCATAGTACCCTTTACGAGACCAACCAAAGTTTGAGTTTTCCTTTCAGTGGGATGTGTAATTTTAATAATATAGGCCCCGTTTGGTTCACCTATTTGAATGGGTGTATTTAAATGGAAATTCAAGAATGAGTTATAATTGGAATGGGAGATATTTGAATGAAAAAACATTGGAATGTGTTGTAATTAGAATGAGAGTATTGGAATGGACCATTCAAAAACACCTCTTCCCTTCCATTCTCATCCAAGACACAAAAACTCATTCCAATAGTTGATGTGACTGATGAACCATTTGAGTAGAAAAACTGAATTGTTGAAACAAATACTCATTCCAAAAGACCATTTGAATAGAAAAATTAGAGTTGTTGAAACAAACACCTATTCAAATGGATTTTCCATTCCAATGGAATGGAATGGTTGAAACAAATAGGGCCATAGTGAGTGGAACGTCAGTCTGAATAAGGCTTTGTTTGGAAGTTGGAACTTGGCAGAACCCAAAAACAAAAATTGTGAGGCAAAAGAAAAGAAAAGATAAAAGGGGTAAACATTTTCATAGAGTTCCTTAAGTTTTATTTTTAAATTTTCTTTTTAAATATTTTTCGATCTATTTCTTAAATTCTCTAAATATTCTAAAATTGTTAAATTCACCCATAACATTTCCTAAAAGAGTTTTTCCTTCTTTAATTCAATTTCGTTTTCTTATTTTTTTTCTTCTTTTATTTCTAATTTAAAAATATTTGTCTTTTTCTTCTTATTTTATTTAATTAATCATATGGTAAAAGTTTTTTTAAAAAATGTTTTTATTTCTTTCTTGTTTCTTAAATTGTCATCTTTCTTTTTTTTTCATTTGTCTTAAAAAAAAATTTTTTTGAGGGCTCATAACCAAAGCCCATATTCTACCAAATAGATCTCCAAATCACTCTTAGTTTCTTTTTATTTTCCAATTTATTTTTCTCTTATTTTTGGAAAAATTAGGTGAATGACCAATTTTTTAAATTGATATTTATGTTTTAAAAGTTATAGCGAAATGTTCAATTTTTTTAAAAACTTCATTATAGAATGTTTTATTTCTATTTTTGTCATTAAGTGAGTTTGGATCCTAGTTTTATAATATTTTTACCTACAAAAACAAAAAATAATTTCAAAAATACTGTGGATCAGATTTTTGATTCCTGTACCCTCTTTTTTAAAAGAAAATACCACTTTTTAGAAAGTTTTTAGAAAAATATCATTTTAAAAATGATTACTAGTATTTAAAAACTGGTTAATACCAGTTATAAATATCTTTAGTTACTCGAGAAAACTAGTTACTAGTTAGCTATTTTAGAAAATGATATTTTTCTAATTTTTTTTAAAAAGTGATCCTTTTTCTAATTATCAGTTAGAAAATGATTTTTTCTAAATATTTTTTTAAAAAGTGATAGTTTTCTAAAAAATACGTTATCGGATCTAGAAAAAATTGGGTCCACCGTATATTTCTAATTCTTTTCCAAAACTATCGTACAATGCCTAGTTTTCACTTGGATAATTAGTTAACTTTTGAGTTTGGTCATATTTTGGACCAAAAAATGATCAAATAGCTAGTTAGCATCTTCTTTTTCTTTTTTTTTTTTTGAGAAAATTTGATTTTTTACGGTAATTTTACAAAAAAAAAAAAATTGAAAAATCCTAGAATTTGAAATTGTTATGAAAATTTTTGGATTTAATTATAAAAATACTACTTTTAAAAATATTTAAACAAATACCACTTTTTATTAATTGATGAGATACTTAAGGTAACTAGTCGAGTTAACTCAGGTAACTTGATCAGTTACTTCAAGTAATTGGATTGGTTACCCTAAGTAACCTAGTTAGTTATCTCGAGTACCATTGAAAAATACTAATTTTGAAGAAAGATTGTATTTTCTAAATATTTTTTGAAAGTGTTATTTTTCTAATACGACTTTTAAAAAATGATATTTTTCTAAATCAATCCAAAATTTTTCAAAAAAAGCAGCCCATCCGAGATTTTTCAAATTTTGGTACTTTGAGTCTGAAATTTTCTAAGAAGCCCTTTTTTTGTGAAAAAAATAAAAATTTCCTATTTTGTTTTCAGTCAATTTTTTCTTTCTTTGTCTTTTTCTTTTTCCCCTAAAAAAAAGGGTAGCTACCCGAAATATGCCATCATCTCCTATAGTCCTAGAACTTACCCATTAGCCACTATTTTTTTAATATAAAATTTTATTTCCTCTCTTGCTTAATCAAATTAGAGTTGAATTTTTGTTTTCTTTGATAAACATTTTATTTCTTCCTTAATCAAATTCTAGAGTTGTAAAATTTAGATGCTGTGGGTAATGATTATAAATGGCTTGCAATTTTTTTCTCTAATTTTTCTTAGATAGGTCTGTATATACCAATTAGAGTATTTATAAGAAATGTCCTTTTTTTTCTAGATTAGTTTAAAAAATGGCTATTTTTTACACCTATTAAATAAACGGCCATTTTATAATTTTATTTTGATAAATGATAATTTTTTAGTTAATCTATTTTTAAAAAAATAAATCAATTTTATACAAAATAAATTAATATATTTCAATTTATTAAATATGAAAATGGCCATTTTTAAAATAAGTTTCAAAACTCGGCCACTGTTTAACAGTGTTTTGCAAACAGTGATCTAAAATTTGGCCATTTGGCTTAAAAGCCTCATTAGTTACAATATTAATTATACTCATTGTTTCGGATTTTTTCTAATTTTTAGGATTAATCCTAAAGTATAAATTCATGTTAATTAAGCACATAATCATTAAGACTTAATGGAACTTTATTAGGCCTAAATTTTACAATGATGTGGCTAATATTCATGACACATAGCAAGACTTTAATCGAAGATAGTTCCACGTGGAGCCTATTAAGACTATGTCCTATACTACATGTCACTCGGTCAAACTCAAGAAAGACGACACGTAGTTTGCTGTAGTTTGCTATCAACTAGATGCAACTCAAAAAAGAGATGATATGTAGCTCGTCACAAACTATATATCGTTTGGAGCCTTTTCTCCCAAGTACAAGCTACTTCACATATCTAGAAGCTCCTAAAAGCTTCTACCATGTTTTGCAAGAGGCCACATGGGCTGTGGAAGAGCTAGCACTAAATCAAATAAGTCAAGGAATGTAAGAGCTAAGTATATGAGTTCTTAGGAGCTAAGTAAGCTCAACCTTTGTGAGTTAAGTAAAAACCTCAATCAATAAGGTATTTTTTCTAGCTTAAGCAAAAAAGGATGTCTTTTGCCTATAAATAGAGGTCCAAGTACCTCATTTTATAACAACTTAACAATGACAAGAAGAACTTAAGCAGGCCATTTATTTCCTAATACTATTTCTCTCTTTGCCTTATTCTCTCTCTCGTATTCTTTATCTACCCATGACCATCAGGCCTTCATTCACATATATATTCACCATCTCACTTTTATGTGATATATGAATTTGACCACTAACTTGTCACACACTCACATGAACTCATACATGCTCATATATACGTCTTTGTATCAACACTTCATCATCATCTTTTCTCTTTGTTAATATCATGGTCATAAGCATATGCGTATCTCATCTCATTTGCATGTATATAATTTTCCTTTAAATCCACTCGGGTTCATTTTGACCATTTTCATCTTATCTCTATATCATTTTCATTTCATTGGTATTTCTCTAGACTTGGTCAATATGTCTCTTTGCATGCATACACGTGTTCATATATATATATATATATATATGCAATATTACCATATTACGACCATTATATTATGAACACCATTATCACCATCATTATCTCCTATTGACAAAACTCTATTTCCTTGTTTCATCTCATTCTTATGTGCATATACATACATTTTCATGCATATATATATATATATATAGTTGCATCGTTCATATTATTTATCACCATCATATGGATATGTGAGCATCAGACTGCTTCTTCTCGAACTCTATACCTAACTCGTGGTATAAGTTCAGGAGTTTATGCTCTGTTATTATTATTACCATCACTATTATAGTTATTATTATATATTGTAAGTCAGTTATCCATATAACCATCTATTGTGCAAAGGTACTGTGGGAAGTGTCATTTTCTATCGCGATTGCCTATCAGGACTTCACATGTGGGAAGTCATATGATAACTTTTACACATGTACACACTAAATGAGTCATTCTTACAATCGCCAATATGGCAAGAACATCGTGGAAACTGGAAAGTGTCGTTTTCTATTGAGATAGCTCATTGGGACTTTGACATTGGAAAATGTTGCGATGATTCTTTTTGTTTGCACCCTGTGATCTAACAATAATATCTTATTTTGATATAATTAATCATATGTCTTCCTAATTAATCAGAGCACGATCTCAAATCTCGAACACTCATTGTACCACTTTAGTCCTTGAGCTTTTAACTTACACAGTAATGGCTCCTAAATTATGGAATTATTATAACAATGACCTTTTTGTCATAAACTGTAACTTTTTCAATAAAAAATAGTCATGGATAAAACGTATAAGTGGACAATATTTACTTTTATGAGTCAGAATCTCATTCTCAATCATAATTATCAAACTATATACTTTGCGCATGACTTTTTTTTGTTAAAATTTAATAGTTTGTGAAAAAATGGTCATTGTTGCGAGAATTGCGTAAGTCTTAGTAGTCTACTCTGTAAGTTGAAAATTTAGAATCTCATTCTTGACCATAATTACCAAACTATATACTTTGTAATGATTTATTTTTGTTAAATATTTAGCATTTTACGATAAAAAAGTCATTATTGCAATAGTTACATAATTGGGTCATTACTGTGTAGGTTGAAAATAAAAGGGTCAAAGTGGTGTAATAGGTATAATTCAAGAGCTATTAATATTATTAACCCTTTGGTGTTTGTTGGAATTTAGAATAGAAACTGAGTTTTTAGGGTGTAAGGATTTGATTTTAGGAGTTTTGAGCAATTTACTTTCAATCTGATTCCCTTTTTGTTTACTTTGAATCTATATATTAGTGAGAGTTTATTTTTAATTCGTAATGTCTAAATATTTTACATAATATATATATATATATGTTAGAATGTATAAGTAGATGATATCTTTCAGGTTTTTCGCATACTATAGATTTGTTTATTAGGCTGGGATTATTAATCTTTTTTGTTGGCTTGTTATATAGTGAACAAATTGGGCTTTTATGTTCAAAGACCTTTTAAATTCATATTTTTTGGTTTTTCTTTAGGTTTTGTGATTTAGGACACTAAGTTTGGGTTCACATTATATAACCTCAAATCTAATTCCATTTTTAAACATTATATAGTCTAATTTTCATTAAAAATAAAAATTCACTATATATTATGGTTTTAAATTTGAGGTTGTTTAGGATTTTGTGGAACTGTGATTGTTTGGAATTGTCTCCAAATAACTCTGATTTGTAATGTTCAATTGTGCATACAAATAAAACTTAGAAAACTAGATCCATTCATGGCTATGCAGCATATAGAAGTAGCTGATTTCGTAACTTTCACATTCAGTCAACATGCTGCCGATTAATACTGTCATTAGTATCCTAAACAAGTTATGTTCTCTCATAAGAAAGTCATTACTGCTTCCAAAGTGGCTTACAGTAAGGAAGGAGTTTCTCTAGATGAAGCTCAATGGGAGTTTAAGACCACTAAATGTGGCATAAAGGTAGGGCAACAAGTCACTCTTGCCAATCAAGTAGCTTTCCTACCCCATACTAGGGCAAAGCATTTCCCTTACATGGATCCACCCAGTCTATCCCACAAAAGTTATTGGATAGACCGGCCCGACTCTGTTTATGACCTGTCGTGGGCCGATTGAAAATGAGCTAGGCCAAGCTAGCAACTCATTGTTGTATCTTTAACTAAAACCCAACAAAGTAATAAAGGGCAAGTGGACTAGTGAATAAATCGTTGGGAACAGCTTTAAGTACAAATTGTCTATCATCTCCTAGACCAAGACTAATCCTAGTCTCCCGAGCTAAAACACACCCCTAAGTTACAACCTCTTATTTTTTTAATAAAATATTGAAAATAATTTCTTTTGATAAACAAGATAAAATATCGTACTTAATATATAGAGACCTATCTAAGAAAAATTAGAGAAAAAAATTGCACGCCATTTATAATTATTACCAAAGGGCAGGGCCAGGATCGGTCGGGCCGACAGACCTTTTTTTTTTTTAACCAGTAGGTCAAGCCAATTATCTCAAGTAATTGGCCATAGCTTTTGATGTTCACTATAACAACAGAGCTATTTCTCTAGACCAACTCTAGTGGGCGAATTTTGTGGAAGGAAAAGAGTTTAAGATTGGTCAATGTGTCCACCTTGTATACTAGACTGATGGACATGAAGTGTCCTTCATGTTCAAGATTTACTATTTCAAGGATGGTAAGGAAACTCTATATTATTAGGATCTTTCATGAATAGGATTTTTATATGCTCTATATCTATATTATATTTTTGTCAAGATAATGATTTTCATTATGGGTATTTTTATCTACGCTTTATATTATGGTGGTAATACCATTGTGTAAAGATAATGATGTTGCTATTATCATTGCAGAAAGACAATGATGCACTTTATAATTATATTATGATGGCATTATGGATGTGTAAATTAAGAAGTTCAAAATTTTATTTTATTTTTTCTAAAGACAATTCAAGACTTTTATTAAATTAGACTAAAAATTTGTGTTTGAGATTAGGTGGCCTGTAAAAATTTGGATGTCTTTTGAGTTTTTCTATTTAATTTAAGTGAATTCAAGCTTTCATAAATTAAAAAAATATATATAAATATCAGATGGGAGCTACTAATTTATAAATAACAAGTAATAATAATCTATAAAAATCTAAACAAATGTGTGCAAATTAATCATATATTTGTAAGAACAATAATTTTTTTTAGTGGGGCTTATATATAATGAGTTATAAGTATTGTTCTTTCTAAGGATTTATTTTAAGAAATATACATCTATAGATTGCATTGTTATTTTTACTTTTTTCAGTGATGTTGGTTTTCATCCCTTTCACTTTCATCTTTACTTTTTTATGCTTGTGCAATCAACTAGGCCTAAGGAAGGAATCTGCCTTTGGCTCCTTTAGTTAAATTTTTAGGAAGTCATCCCAGTCCAAGTTTCTATATTTTGTTGTTAAAGCCTTAGCAAAGTTGGCCACGTACCACCATGAGTTACTACCTAAGGTACGTGTTTCCTTGGAAAAAGACTAGTTATCGGTTTTACATACTTTTCACATTCTATCTCAGAAAATTGTATCAAATTTCATAAACGTGATAACAGTATATGCCGACATTTTTGCTATTCACACTAATTAAACTCGGGTTGTATGTGTATTCCTCAGATTGCTCGATCTCAAATCTCATATTCAAGAGTTTAGAAGTGTCCTCGTGAATATTTGCGTTCAACGAACGAACCAGTAATTTCAGTGTATATTTTGGGGACTTTACGACCTTCTAACAGACCAGGACACAATCCAGGCACTATAAAGTTGAGTGATGGTACAACAAAGATAATTGCACATATTCCGTTTTACATTTTAGGTGAACAAGAGGATTCAGAACTTCATATCATTTACATAAACTCTTCGTTCCCTTAAAAAGTAGAGAGCTGTGAAATGTTGCAACTCTTCTAGATGGAAGCTTGAACTTGCGAAAGTTCAATAAACTAGATTGTTGTGGCCTCCAGAATTGTTTCAACTTTTGAATTATTTATTCTTTCTTGGTATGAAACTAATCCTTCGGAGTATGATCTAAACATACATACTTTCACCTTGTTGTAGGTCCATCTTCGTATGATTTTTCATTTTTGGATATTCTTTCAAGAAGATGAGAATAACGTTTTGCAGTGTCTCTGAAAATTTGCCATTCTTTTCCCTGTGAACAAGGATTCTTGGTTTATACTTCATCACTATAGTCATATATATTGAGGCACATTATGTTTATAATAGCTTATTCTTTCAAACTCGACTGCTTTTAAATTATGCCCTGATGATCAACAATAAAGAATCAAGAGCTCTTCTTTTTCCATGTCCTTTTCTTTTCTAATTCCTCTATAACCTGCATTACTCTTTTAAAAACAACGGCAAACGACACACACTTGCGTTACTATCCAAAATAGCAATAAACGACAATATCAAAGCTAATACAAATGATAACATTATATGCTCATACAAGTCAAGAGAGAAAAGCTCAGAGCAATTAACATAATTTGTCTTTAAGAGTCATATAGTACTGTCTATATAACCTAGTTGAGGTGCTAACATCACCCACTTGAATAAGGTAATTAAACATCACAAAATATACAACAATAGCAGAATAAATACATTTACAAGTTTATAATATCTTTGAACTTTTTGTTTGTTTCCTTCCCTCTTTCTGGCTTGCCATGTGTCTGCAATCAATAATATAGAGCAGTTTAAATCATACATGTCAAAAGATTAAACTTTTATTTTCTTTTTTCCTTTAAATTTTCATGAATCTAAAACACATATTTAGTCCAAATAAATTTTCATTTTATCTGATTAATTTATAATTAATTAGAAACTATAGGGGTTTTAGTAGTTACCATATTGTTAAGTATTAGAAATTAGAGCTCCCTTGATTGACATTATGGTGTCTTTAACTATATGGTGCATGGCATGGAGTGACTGAACATGTATGTAATCTTGAGTTGATGAAGCATCAATGATATGAAATGCAACAGTGAGAAGGCTTCCACTAGCGATTCCTTTAATCATGGTTGTTTCATCTGGGAGGATAGCAAAGCCTGAGGGCAAGATAGTCACATGGTCTGGATTTCCTCCACTTAAGACCTTTGACACAGCCAAAATATCCATTGGTGCAAAAACTACGTAAGACTCTGTCGAGTCTGTACAACTCTCTTGTAGATACAAAACAGCAATCTTGTCTGGTGTCACCTGAAATTAAGCCAAGCAAATTATACGTACATATGCGAGAGGTGATATGTGACAGGATGAGTAAGTATTTTTAAATATTGATAACAATTTTTCCCAGTCTAGTCATATATCATGATATATATATATATACATAACACAATCAAATAGTACTAGGGATTCTTAACTTTTTAATGTAATATTGGTCGTCATTCAATTGATAAATATTATTAAACTCATTTATGACAGCAAGTTTTAATTTACTAATTAAACATATAGTGTTGATATTAAAAATTTTGTATAGTAGTTGAAATCCCTACTATTATCCATCAAAACTATATGTATGCATATTTAAAAGAATCTATGGTAGAATTAGCAGGTACTAAATTATACTGGTAAAAAGATATTTCTCCTTACTCGACCATATACACTATTACATATATATCAACATATAACTTGAAAATCCCACTAAAGCATATATTTATACAAATATATATATCATGTAGATCAATAGAGGGAAATAATACATATATGTAAAATTATAGAGAGAGAAAGAGAGAGAGTTCTGACTGAAAATTAGTTAAAATCTCTTACATTGACTTATATTATGGAAACACGATTTTCTGCATCTTTGCCATAATTGGTATAAGCAAGTTCTTTGGTGGAAAGGCCATATGAAAGGACATCCCACTGTAACAGATAATACTAAAGAATAAATAAATAAAGCTTCTTTTTTGCAAAATATGGGAAGCCATGTTAGTAAAATTATGAAAGAAACACGTATATATATGTAAGGAAACCCATGCTTAATTTTCTAAGTGATGATGAGTCACAACAGTTTTCAGTATAAGTTACAGGTTCATAACTAGTGATTAATAATTGGCGGATGTATCAAGTTTCTATAGGGCCAATATTATCTTCCAAATATATATATTAGAAATGGAGATACATAATGTATAATAATACTTGAATGAGATAAGTATTTACATGTAAAAGATACACATCATGTGATAATGTAAAAATAACAAGTCATGTGACTATTATAAACTTCTTTATAATTATACATTGCAAAAACGTGCTTATAAGTACTTATATATACATGTACCTTAGGTCGATTTTTCTCATCACGAAGAAAATCAAATAATTGGCTTGGGGGGACTGGAAACTTCAAGGTAGTAGCAAACACAACCGCAAAATCAGGAGGCATTCTAGGATTATTAATGTAGTTGTTAGTTATGGTAAATCCCATATCTTCAGCTCCTATTATAGGAAACATAGATATCCATTGCTTTGTCGCAGAACCACTTATGTTATTCCAAAAGCTTCTTATCATTCGTTCAGATAGCTTCAACATACTTCTTCTCCCAACTTGTGGAATCAAAATCAGATTTGAACATAATTAATATACAAATATCATAATAAATCTAATCAATCCTTTTTACGTACTTAGAAGAAGGATTTAATAGTATATGAGACATTCAAAGTTTAATTAACTAAATGTACCTCATTAATATATATATATATATACATACATACACACACCGAGGCTAAACAGCCACACCAAGACTAATTAATCTTCAAAGTAAAAAAGTTACAAACACGCATAATAAATTTTGATGCACCAATAAATTGAACAATGCGTAATATATTGAGAACATGCAAACACATTTTACAGGGATACATTTCCTATAGGCAACTATAGTCAAATCCGTTATATATATAGATATATATTAGCTCAATTATAAATATTTATAAATGAAAAAGAAAGTGTTATATAGAGATAATGATAGCTATTACGTGATTGATGCAAACTTTCATTGTCCATTAAAGGTTCATGATCAGGAGCTATATTTGATCCTAATTTTATATATATGTACATACGTGTTTGAATCAATTAATAAATGTATAAATATAAGGAAGATCAAATTAGAAGATGTTTACCTCTATCAATAGTACTAGAGTTGACTCTGGCCACTAGAGCTGCAGACCTTTCGCAAGCTCGAGCCAAAGTAGCAAGCCAACACTTTGAACTAAATGTAAAACCAGGGGTAACCATTGGCTGGAAAATATGGTGAACAACTCTATTATTAGCTTCCACATGCTCAATCCATATAACCTGTATAATCATGTATAAAAGAATATTAACATTAAAAACATTTATTTTCTGATTCAAATCAAGCCATGCAATATTATAAAATATATATTATTAGTAAGTAACCTTATAGCTTCCATTTGGCATTTGTTGAATCAAACAGCCAGAAGGTAGTCTTCGAAATAATGAAGAAGAAGGAAACTTAAACAAAGATTCTAGGGATACATCAACAACTCCCCACATCATATCCCCAAGTCGTTTACAGTATCGAGTAAAATAGCTTTCTCGACATGGAACTAGTGGAGATGGGACTTGATATTCTGCTACCATCTGAATATAACATACAAAACAAGAAAACAATATTCCTTCATTTCGAAAATTGAGGCATCTAAAAAGGATGCATGTCTCAAGAAAAAAATATATGTATAGTATACTCATAGTATTAGCTAGGTACTTTTTTTTAATTTGTTGACTTAATAATTAACTTAGTTTTCTCTTAGAAAAACCTAAAAATATTTTTACATCTATATTAATGAAATCACAATTAGCACGGAAAGTATGCATAAATCTAACATTTTTAATGTATTTTTGAAAGATATATGTGAACATGTATGGCTTTGAATCTAGTATATATTATGGACAATATGAAGGTTAATGATATCTTGTTAAGAATATCTAAGGAAATTACATCAGTCAACATGGCTAGAAGATTTAACACCTGAAAATTAATAAATTATGTATATAAGATTTAGATATAGATGTCGTTATACAAATATAAATACACACACATACATACAGAACATATATATAAACACATATTACCACTTGCAAAATTCCTTCATAGTTCCCTTCTATTCTCGAAGACGTCAAAACTCCAACCATCATTGCTTTAGAGACAATATTGGAAAACACTAAGGACCACTGTTGCTGAAAAATTAGAAAAAATATATATGTCAATAGTCAAAAATGGATATTAGAAATATAATATTAGTAGAAAAGAGAAGGAAAAAAACCAATAATATTATATATTTTTATATTTATGCACACAATATTTATATAACCAGTGTTCTATAACAAAAAGAAGAAGAAAAAATACAACATTTATATAAGTTTTCATAACGAGAAATATACACTCACCAAATCCATGAGAATTTCAAGAAGCTCGACTGGATTCTTTTCAATAAATCCAATTTCTCGAGAAGCTTCATAGTGAAGATCATCTTGATCATCAGCCTTTTGATTATGAAAATAACCCGATCGAACTTCGTTGGACATGTAGTTGTACTCTTCTTCAGTACTCTCATTATGATCATTGTAGTATTTACCATATGGTGGCAAGGGTTCATAATGTCCCACCTCAATCAAATTCATTATTACCCTCAATATGTCATTCATATTCCCATGTCCCTTGATATATTCTATTTTATCTAGAGTCTCAATATTTTTGTCTTGGTCAAGCTTCCATAGAGGTTCTCCCACTAAAACCATTTTTCTTAGCTCTTCCATTGCTTCCCAAGCAAGATCTGAGATTTTTTTCTTGTTCTCCTCTGAGCATATTGAAACTGCCAAAAAGAGGTCAGTTGCTCGATGTCGGTGATGCTGAATATTAGTACTCTCATTGCTGTTAGTCTCTTCTAAGTCTTGTGGTTTGAATGGATCATAATAAGATGAATGGATGGCATGATCAGGTAGCTGTGGACTATCATCAATCTGTAATATGGGAGCCAAAAGAGTTGTGAAGGTAAACTATTACGATAATTTTTAAGTAAGAATTCATACATTGCTAGTTCAATAAAAAAGAAAATAAGAAATCATCCATATCAAAAGACTAAAGGTCATGAGTTTATATATATAAACATGAAAATATTATAGATTCAAATCAAGAGATTCCAATGAAATTGAATGCGTTGAATACTTACTTACTGATATAGATCATCATGACTCTTGTCTTGGTGATATATACTTTGGCATTGCTCTTGATTTTATAAATTAGCAAATGGATGAATATTTCAATATTTATTTTTTTCAAACTTAAAGGAATAAACAATCTATCGATATATGAGCAGTATTTGAATTTAAATCCCAGAAATGAGATATTTGTGTTTATATATATATATATACATATTGCATCCCAATTCCTTCCAAATTATAACTGAAGAGAGACAAAAACCCTAAACCTATTAGAATCAAAATTACATTACAATACTAAAATGACCTAAATAAAAAGATCAAAACTTAAAATACAAAATCAAATGATGAAAGCAATGCATGCCCTTTTATATTACAATATATTATATGTTCATATATATGAGCAAGCTAGATAGGGTTTTTTCTCCAAACAAGATTAACTTACTTCTGACCAATTTGTTCAACAAAATTGTGCTTATTAATAGTACTCCTTAAACCCTTAAAATGTAGCTCAAGAGTATCACTCATGTAGCATTGCTGGAATTCATCCTCCACAAGGCTCACAAAATCAGTACTCCTTGAATTTCCACTACTCCTAGCCATTGCGCTGTACAAAAGTAGGTCTATCTATGTCAAATTAAACTCAAATGACCTAAAAAAAATTAAATTAACAAAACTAAAATGAAATTCTTGAGATGATTATGATGATCCTTATGAAGTTTATAAAATCAATTTTTTATTAAAAAAAAAAAGAGAAACTATTACTTGATACTTAGTTCAAGCAATGGATATATGACAATAAGAAATGTAACAAAATGAGGTAGTATACATACATATATCACTCTCTCTCGTACATATCGAGAGGCACTTTGGTTCAATTGCTTGGAAGGTGCACCTGTTAGTGGTCTCTGAGTAGATAGTGCCAGGTGAGAGACACACTGGATGCCCAAGTGGCAGTCTGACATGGCTATTTGCTGATCTCTGATTGGTTCGGGTTTCTTTTGGCAGGTAACAACAAAGAACAATTGATTTTTTCCTCCGTAGTCAATTATTATTTTTTTTCCTTCGAATCTTCTTGAGTGTGCGGGTTTCAGGTGTCAAACAAATGAGACTTAGGTCAATAATCAAGGCGTGTAGAGTCCCCAAATAGCTTTCTTTCAATACTCTAGACCGTACAAACGACACTAATTAAAAGAAATTCGATTTGCCATTTGAAAAAAGAAGAAGAAGAAGTGGTAGTAGCTTTGTAGAAGAAGACGAAGAAAAGCACAACCGAGGGGAAACGGAAAGCGATGGAAAACGACATAATCACAAAAACAAAAGGAATAAAGTCAAACACGACAATGGCTGCATGACTTTTAGTTTAAACATTTATATATATATATGAAATATGTGTGGGTAATTATAAACAGATACGTATTTTAAGTGATACTCCATATATATAGATATACCTAAACGGCCGCTCTCCATTATGCTTTTTCATTTCCAAAAACTTTCTAACCCTTTCAGACAAAAATAAAAAAACCTCACCTTCATATATAGTTCCTACCATATTTGGGCCAATAATAAGCCAACAAAATTAACCCTTTATAAACAGTGTACCTAAACACTCAATTATTGCTTTACAAACTCATTTATCATCAAAATCTCCAAAATATATATGGGAGCAATCGAGACTTTACAAGCCAAAGCTCGTCTAGTTCTAATATTTCATGGCATAATTAACTATAACATTATTAATCTCCCAACTACACTCTGATACAGCTTTAATAAAAGCCTTTTTCATTCATCAATAGATGTAATTTATATATTAAAAATCATAAATATAAAAGTAAAATAATTAACGTTAGCAAAAAATTAAATTATATTCACTAAAATTGACTTTATCTCTTATTTGTAAGGGGAAAACTATCTTAAATCTTAGCTTATTAGTTACATGTTTTGTTTAGGAATACCCTCCCATGTGTCAGGTTTTGGAGTTCACTAGACTTCGGTTTTTCTATTCGAATTTCTATTCTCAAATTTTTTTTTTTTTTGGGGTTGAAATATGTATACCGAGTTATTTACGCCATTATAGATATGTGCGTGAAACGACAATGAGTGGAACTACTACTACTACGCACCATTACTACTTGAACCTTCTTGATATCAGTAGAGAACGACATCGTTTGGGGTGTCCGCAAGGGTTGCGCTATAGATAGTATGGATGCGTGTTGTCGTTTCTCGACGAGAAGCCTTATTGGGTCGTGATGAGAGAGTTCAGGGCCCAGAGCAGAGAGTCCAGAACTTAACGGTGGGATTCGAGCTCTGTTGGGGACACGTGGAGGTTAACGTTAGCGATTTTAAAACTTTAACGTTCAGTTTTGATGGATACGACGTCGGTTTGGACGTTTCATTTGGTAGGAGCTGATTTCAGTGCACCACATATAGCTAGAATACCAATCCTCCTAGTTCTGTATTCTCAACTTTTTCTTGAAGTCTGTTTCTTCTCTAATTCGCGTTAACGTATAGTTGTCATTAGTGACTCTTGATAGTTGATACTGATACTATATATAATATATATTCCTTCAAGAAAATAATCGACATGCAAAGAAGAAATTAACCTTAGTTGTCGTTTCTCAGTGGGTAGAATCCGATTCACTAGCTCATTTTGTATATTGGAACTTTGAATACAATCATACAAATGCATATATAAAACAAGTTTTCAAAATTCGTATCTAACCAAGAAGTAAATAAGATAATAGACTCATTCAAAAATCTTGAACAGGAGCAAATTTTGCACATTTGTTCTTCACTAATTTATTGTGATTAAAAACAAATGCATTGAAATTAAAATTCCTAAATTTATGGACTCCACCAATACAACTCTCACACATAAACTACATGGATAAAAAGTTCAATTGGTCTAGAATTCTTGGGAGTGTGTAGGATGTGAGGAGTTCGAATCCTAATTAGGCTATAATAAAAGAATTTTACATAAATAAAATCTTCAAAATATAAAAATAACTACGTGCTTATCCTACTAAGAGAAATAAGCCTAAGATTTATGATAGCTAACAGCTAACTAAGATAAAACACATGAATCAGGTAGTGGCCTACTTAAAAATCTTGCTAGGAACCATGTCGTTGTAAGGGTGATAATTCGTGTTATGACAAAGAAAATTTGACAATATTTTTTTCTTTTTTTTAGGTTAGGGTTAAAAAACAATGGATGGATACATGTTGAAAAGGGTAGTCCTAGTTTTCACTAATAAAAATACAAGTGTATTTGGCATCGTAAAAATGATAATTCAGGTTACGACAAAGTAAATTTGACAATTTATTTCGAGTTTGGGTTGAAAAATAATAAATGGATACATGTCGAAAAGGGTTAACCTACTTGACACGAATAAAAATACAAGCATAATTCAAGTTTATCCAACTGACGCAAAATTGATACATTTGACCCGCCAATATAATATATAAATAATTAAAAGATAAATATTTTTAGTTTAAAAACTAAAAAATATATATATATATAATGACAAAGAGTATTACCTTTTTAAGTGTCTATTATAAATTAAAAAGAAAGATACTTTAATTTGTATAGAAATGTTGTGAACATTTTATTGGTTTTTAAGCATTGGTTTAGGTAAAACAACAGTACCCAAACTAAAAAAACATTTCCAAAAAAATATCCAAACTACAAATAGGTAAAACACAATATGATATTCACATTCCTGAATATTATTTTAAATTATAGATACAATATCCAAAAAATGAATGACCATTCTTGTTTTTTTTTTTGAAAAGCTTCTCAAGGGAATTAAACGAATGACTAGTCAAATTGACTACAAGAACAGTACAAGCTTGCACAAGAAAAATAGAAACTTCCCTCAAGATAAATCTAAATTCACTCCAACCAAGAGTGTGTGCTATCATATTGTTATTACAAGAAATATGATTGCACATACCACCTCCTATTAACAGGAAAAAAAATTCATTCAAGGCGTTCATTAGTAAACGCTACTGCACTCCCCTTTTTTAGACGTCCATCGGTAAATACTACAGTAGTTCTTTCTTCAGGCGTCCATTAGTAAACGTCACAACAGTCTCGTCTGAGTCACGAATTTCAATGCCATAAATCGCCAACCTTAGTGAGCGACTTCAAAAGAAGATTTTTGACATAGTAAAATCTTCCAAATCTGACTATCAAAAACTTCAGATCTAGAAGAATACGAACAAAAACACACATAAAAAGAAACAAAAAAAAACAAACAAACAAACAAACCTCTCAAGTTCTAGTTATACCAAATTTATAGCCTACATAGTCGTGATATACGCAACGGAAAGGAGTTTGATTTTATTTTTTATTTTTTGAAGGATGAGTTCGATTTTATTTTGATTCATATATGTAGATATAATTCGTTCCTTTTGCTACCCACTTCAAATGCGAAAATCACAGCCATCATTTGATTAATAAAAAAATGGTGGACATCATTAATGTGTATATCATATACTACATATATTAAGCTAGCGTAAATAACCAGGTCATCGCCCATTTTTTTTCTCAATTATGCTTTTAACCTTTTATTTTTTCTTTTTTGTATTTTAATAAAATAAAGTAACTTATTTACTTTAGAGGGTATAATAGACACTTGATGTTTTCTTTCCGTATTTAAGACCCTCATTCAAGAATTCGCCTAAGACCCTAAAAGTGTTTGAGCCAATCCCAGATATATGATCGTTATCATTCTATATGTGGTTGTAGAGATCATCAGTTCAAATAGTTACCGCAGTGAAAACTAGATGAGGAATGTGAGGGCACCGGACACCACTGATTCTCTTTTCTCCTTAAAAAAAAATGTCATGCGTATTTCAAACTTGTTGTCATCGCTGCAACAAATTACATGTTGTTTCATGTTTAAGAACGACACATTGCTCATCAAGTACAATTTGCTCGAGTAAAGTATACCTTCTGGTCCATGTAACATATACTATCAATGTTAATTCGGCTCAAGAATTTTGGAAGACGTCAGCTAGCAAAAAGTAAATTGTTGTTTCAATTTTATCCCATAAACTTTAAATATTATTATTTTTTTGGCTCTTGAATTATTTCTTTGTCACAGTTGTAGCCCGTGAACAAATATTTTTTTTTTCGTAGTTTTGACACGAAGTTTTCAATTTTCTCGAAGTATTAGGGCCTAGGGATGTCAACGGGGCGGGACGGGATCGGTTTTGTGTTTACCATCCTTGTCCCCATTATTATTTTACTATACCATCCCCGCATCATTCACTATTGTATTTGGTGCGGGGCAATTTCGGGGATCTCTATCGGAAATCGGTTTGCCCATTGGTATATCGGGGTCCCCGTTTAGAATCGTCATCTTGTATAAATTAAACAATTCTATGTTAGTTCAGATATTTTAAAAGTCTAATTACATCCAAAAATAATGAAAATTAAAGTTAACTTCATTGAAAATTCCAATTTTAGACCTAAATAACTAAAAAACACATTCAAATAAAACTTTAACATGTTAGAATTGTCAAATATAAAATATTTAATACTAAAATCATATAGCATATCATTCATTTATAAAGCTAACACAATCCCAAATAACTCAAAAAATATTAGTATATGACTATATATTATTAGATCTTTTTTCTTTTTAAAAAACATCTACTTGAATTATTATTATATAAAAAAATAGAAATTAACTTATATATAATCGGGGCGGGGTCGGTGCGGGACACTCAATCCCAAGCCCGCCCCGCCCCGCTAAATATTAAACTGGGAATCCCCGCCCCATGCCCCGCACCATTTATAACGGTGAAAGTTCGCCCCATTCAGGCCGGTGCACCACGGTGCACTACCCCATTCAGTGAAATTGACATCCCTATTAGGACCAACACTAGAGAAAATAACCAAAATCAGAACTGAATATTCGAAAGTTCAAGGGTCAAAAATACGATAAAACAAAATTCAGAGTAGTAAAGCCAAACTGAGACTGACTTTATAATTCCGTGGCCAATAGTTAATTTAGCCAATTTGCTATGGTGAGATTAATCAAACTACATGTCGTTTTTCCATGTAAGCAGGTCGTCACAAGAGGGACCGGACCCAATTGCAACGTCGAGATGATGACTTATCAAAAGCCAAAAGGACGTTTCTTCTAGGAACTGGTGGAAGAGATGCTTAACAACAGTAGTAGATGATGGAGCTAATCTCTGTAATTCACTAAGCCAAACATTAAAAAAAAAATAAGAATGAAATAAAAAATAAAAAACAAAATAAGAAATAAAAAAGAGAGAATTTGAGCTTTGCAGAGGGTTATTTTCTGAAGCTTTGAAAACTAGAAAAAAAATGGTGCAAGCTCTCCTACAAGCACTGCCAGTTCTCCATTCCTGTTCTTCTCCTGCTATTTCCTCTCTCTCCAGCTCCAGGTACCACAAAGCTAGAGTATTTTTCTTGTCTGGTCCCAATTTTTCATTCAATCTGCTTCTTCTGTGATCCCTTTTTCTGGGTTTTTATTTATATTTGCTATGTTTATATATGTATGTACACACACTGATGTTGCTGCAAATGCTGATATGGGTTGTGCTGGGTTCTTGTTTTGCTCCACTGGGTTGCTCATAATTTTCCTTTAAGAAGCTTGTAATTGTTATACAAGTTCGATTTTTCTCTTTTCAGTCTATTAAACTTGATTTTTTCTGTTTTTCGCTAGTCCAACTTTGTTTCTTCTGTCTCTTAATCTTGTGCCTATAATTAATTGAAATTCATTGTCCTGGTAATGCAGGGAAATGCCTGGTAAAATAATGGTGAAGTCCTCAATTGAGCAGCCTCTATCTAGTAAGCTCCTGACCAGACATGTCTTATCTGGTCTTGCTGCTTCTTTAATCTTCATCTCCCAAATAAACCAGGTTAGTTGGGTTTATTTATCTTCTAATATTATTATCAAATTTAGGTATATTCTATTAGGGGAATGTAACTCAAGAAAAAAGTTTTTGGCTTGGGGAAAAAGTGAAGATTCTTATCACTATGTGTAGGGTCAATTATTTTATGAGATCCCAAAATTGAACATTTGTCTTAGAATTTGAGTCCTTCCCTTATCAAATTTTTCAGAAAGTTGTTAAACGAAGAATTGGTATTCATTTTTGGCTTCTTCCAAAATTTTGGTTTAAGCCATAACTGATTTGAGTTTAAGTTAAATTTCAGCTAGTTTGACAATGGATTTAGTCCAGAAGTTACACTGATTTTTATTGTCAGGCCGTTGCTGCTGATGTTCCCCATCAAGGAAATATATGCCAGCTTGCAAGTGCAGCAAGTAATTTGCCACCTCTTCCGCTTGATGAGAATTCGGACAAAGGAGGGGGGAGGCTAATGATGATGAGAGGCATGACGGCTAAGGATTTTGATCCTGTCAGATATTCTGGGAGATGGTTTGAAGTAGCTTCTCTTAAACGTGGATTCGCCGGACAAGGTCAGGAAGATTGCCACTGCACGCAGGTAAATGCAAAAGGGTATGTATAGTTGTGATTTGTGACTCTTGACGCTCATACTGTTCCTTCAAGAAAGTAATAGACACTCATGCATAGAAGAAACCTTACTTCTTGTTCTCAGCAGAATCTGATTCAGCTGCGGATTTGTAAAACTTGTTTGGTTTGCCATTGACGTATTTAGTAAGCTGAGATAAATATATTTTGAGTTACTTGATGTAATCTAGTCAAAATAAAGATTATTCTTAGATTCTTTTAGTCAAACTTAGTATATATGACTGCTTTAATATATGGAGTTAAAAAAAAATGCAGGGTGTATATACATTTGATATGGAGGCGCCATCAATCCAGGTTGACACCTTTTGTGTTCATGGAGGCCCTGATGGATATATAACGGGTATAAGGGGAAAGGTCCAATGCCTTTCAGAGGATGATTTGGAGAAAAATGAGACACAGCTGGAAAAACAAGAGATGATTAAAGAGAAATGTTTTCTGCGCTTCCCAACATTGCCTTTCATTCCTAAGGAGCCATATGATGTGATTGCAACCGATTACGACAATTTTGCTCTTGTTTCCGGAGCGAAAGACAGAAGTTTTATACAGGTAAGAATTCACTTGATACCGATATTCCAGTTCATATCAATCTAGAGTGAAAAGTTGCCTTTACTTGTTACCACACTATCTGCTTTGTGCAAGTTGTCTCTTTTTGGTTGGGAGATCTTAACATTTTGTCCTGTGAGTAACCATAGAAACTGTATTTGGATTCAAATTTCAGATATACTCAAGGACGCCTGATCCTGGACCCAAATTCATTGAGAAATACAAGTCTTACTTGGCGAACTTTGGATATGATCCGAGCAAAATCAAGGACACGCCACAAGATTGCCAAGTAATGTCGAATAGTCAGCTCGCTGCCATGATGTCAATGTCAGGAATGCAACAAGCTCTAACGAACCAGTTTCCTGATCTGGGATTGAACGCCCCGGTTGAGTTTAACCCTTTTACTAGTGTGTTTGACACTCTGAAGAAGCTTGTTGAGCTGTATTTCAAGTAGTTTCTCAGGGCAACTTAATAAACTTGTAAGCCACTTCTGTATTCAATGTATACAGAAACTTAAGAAAATTAATAAATTCGTCCATCTTCTTGTGTTAATATTGTCAAATGCGTTATTGTTGACACTAATATCAGCTTTTAAATTAAACCAGACTTAACTTTGGGATCATAACAGCCAACTCTCAACCACTAAACGCAGCCCTTTAACCACATAAAAGGCTAACTGGCAGCATTATCCGGCGATTCTTGATTCTCTTGTTACCAATTCTTGTACATGTCATGTCTTTCTTTCTACACAGAATCTGAAGGTCTTGATCCCGAAAACGACCAAGTGATATTAATGTAAATTTCACTCGCTACAGCCTACATGGTAAAGATGTAGATTTGATGGCAAAAGCAGAAAGAACAAAATTTGAAGCTCAGAAAAATTACAATGAAAAAAAGAACCAAAATACAATAATAAGAACTATGATTTGAAAGTTTATCAACATCATGCTTTTTGAACTGAAAAATTAAGAATGAAGTCCTTGATTTCATCACTAGCAGCTCTATCAATTGCCGTTCGACCATCGCCATCCTTGATATCGTACTTGGCTCCAGCTCTCAGTAACTCCTCAATTTTAGGCTTGTCACCTTCTGAGGAAGCCATCATGAGCAGAATATCTACTGGATGAATGTTGAGGCTTAAAAGAGCTTCCATTTTATCATATGAACCCTCTACAGCAAGCATCCCCATGTAGTTGAAATACTGTAAAAAAATCTAAGTTAAAATGAAAAATGGCCTTGAATGTTCCATGTTTCAGACTAGTTTTCACTGACTACAACCATACTATATTCATAGTTTTCATTAGTAGATGACAAAAAATTATAATGGTGCTAAACAAAATTGGGTATTTGCAAAAGGGTTTGAATTAAGAGCACCAAACCAAAAGACCCATCTGATTGTACTGAAACACAACCAAGTGCTTCATGGTAAATGAATTTGAGCTACCACTTACCCCTGCGTTTCCCAAGACCAAGATCTTAGAGCACAAATAAAATAAGTATTTGTTCTTTTTTCCTAAATCTGTACAACATTCCTAAGATAATTGATCATACACAAAGTGCAGAATTCTCCCCTCCATTGAAGTAAATGTTCAAAAGTCACAAGCAGTACCTCATAATTATGTTATGTTTTTTAAACTTTCCATCAAAACCCAGTTGACAAAACATTACATTACTCTAGAATAAATTCTCACTTTCAAGTTTCAATAATAATAAACACCAAAAAGCAGAGCAAAGAATCAAATATTTATATTTAAGAAAAAAAGAAAAATAACAGGGAAAAAAAAACCTGTTCAACATCATCTCTATCAAAATCATCACGGGACTGGCTGCCATAAATGCCAGCACCTTCGGCATCAACACCATTTTTGCCAAATTTGAACCAACACTTGGCTCTGGACCCATTGGAGGGACCAATACCTGAGGAGGATCTAACCCATCCAAGCCTACTACTACTACTTCTTCTGCCACTCACAAAGTGGGTGTTGAATCTGGGGAGAGCAGGAGGTGAAGAAGTGCAGGATTTGGGGTTTAAGGCCAGGTGGGTTGTGGAAGTAGTCCATGGGATTGAAGCCATAATTGAGTTCCTTCCCAAAGATTTAACTGTAACTCAAAGGTTTGAGCTTTTATCACTCTAGTACATGTACATCCTATCCACTCACTTCCAAGTGGAGGAGTAGTACTAAGGTGTGGGAAGGAACAATCCAAGGTGAATATGCTCACTTCTAAATGGGCTCTTAGTCATGGATTCAGGCTTGATTGGGCCTGATGGACTTGTATATTGGCAACTTGGGCTCCATTGTTGTAATGTAGTAGGAGGCCTTTAGCAAAATGGCTGTTTTTAACAATTCACCTTACTTTTATATAATATGAGTATACACATATTCTTTATAACCAAATAATTGGTATAGATGACTTATCAGTTCATAAATCAAGTATATAAACTGATTGAAGACCTAGCATATCAGTTGATCCCACTGTAAAAACTAACATACTTGGTCATTTATCTAGCAAAAAAAAAAAAAAGGACAACGGAAACTACTAAATTAGTGTAAAAACAGAATTACTATTATTACTAAAAGAACAGATACTGCCCTCAATAAGCCCCAACCAAGGATTACATGCGAGCACCATTTGAGTATCTCTAGCTACTATGTGCTTTAGTTCTACTCCGAGCAAAAAAAAAAAAAAAAAAGGATAGATGAGAGGAAAAATAAGGTCTTTAAAAATGGATAGAGACGCATGATGCTATGAATTAGCCATTGCATACTTGTAATTTATTTATTTATTTATTTTTGTTAGGATAATGACTAGAAAGTAAGAAATATGACCTAGGACATTACCTTTCTAAATCCTATGTTAACTCTCGTTTTTAGTTGTCAAAGCTTGGTCATGTTCTTAATGGTCTTGGAAATTGTAGATCCATGTAAGTGTCTTAATCTTAAAGTCTATAAATGGAACACCTTTTCGCCCCATCTTGTTTTAATGGTTATATTTTTAGACACTTCAGGTTGAGTTCCATACATTGCTTTATTGCTCTTTTGAGAATGAGTTAAGTTAGATACTATTGGAAATTCTTCAAAGGGCTATAAAACAGTATATTTGTGACCATGTCAATTATTTACTGCTTCACAGTAACCATGACAGGTTTTTTATTGTTCTGCAAATATATTTGGTCATCCAACCAACCTATCCTCGCTCTATTTTCATGACTTACATATGCAGAAACATAAAACTTTCTCTGTTTCTAGCCGCTCAACTTAAATTTATAACTGTACATTTTATATCAATTTCTACAGATAATTTATTTACATTTACTATTCTTGTCAACTTGGTGCAACAATAACTGAAAAAGAAAATGAATGCTCTTCACAGTTTGGGTAAAGTAAAGAAAAATCACATGGTATGCACATATGTATGTATGCATCAAGAATTTCTAGTCATATCTTTTTCAATGACCCTATTCAAAAGGTGAAGTAAAATCAAATCTTGTGAGCCAAAATGCGAATCAAGCTCCACAAACATGCCCATACCTCAAAAGCACTCGAGCTTTTCCATCCCAACCAAACACCACCCTTTTATTTATCCCTTGCTATTCAAGACTTTGAAAAGACAATACCAGCTTACTTAGAATGGACATGAAATGACCCATGATTCTTTTGAGTCTCACACTATTAATCAGATTCAGAAGTTTTTTAAAAAAAAAAGTCACAATTTGCATATGTTATGATGCAATACATTAAAGGTTGTGACCTGGGAAAGTGCCAAACCAGTGCCTAACACCGATGTGGATCAGAAAATGAAACGCAAGTCGTTGAGGGGGAAAAAAAGGTACAGTAGTTAAGCAACTTAAATGTTTTATAAGTTAAAAGCATGAATACTGTGAATTATATCACCATCCAATCCTTCACAAAGACATAAAGCTGGGGCTGTTCACTTTTAAGATAAAGAACATATGGTAAAGAATTCATGTGAGTGAAACACACAAAAGACTAAGCACCAAATGTCCCAGACTGAAAGCAATTTCCTCACCAACACAAGACCCAAAACCAGCTCTCTTCATCTAAAAGCCTCTTCTTCCTCCACTCCAAGCAAGCAAAAAATGTATAAACCAAGCACCATTTCCACAACTGATGCTGTGAAAATGGCCCCATATAATCCGGTCGAAATAGGCACTAGAGGAACTGTTGGTTCCCTTGTAATGAAAGAAATTGAGTACTTCAGCCAACTCGAGTTGAGCAGCCATGGTAACTTGGAGAAGCCTCGGTCACATGTTACTGATATGGCTTCTTCAAGTAGTGGTATTAGTCATTCTTCAAAACCCACCTTTGGATCTGCCTCAACAACCCAAAAGAAGAAAAAGAAAGGAAGCAGCAAGCTCTTACCAAGCATGTGTTCAATGGTGGAAGTTTCAGACAAAAATCGGCCAGTTGGGATTTCAAGTTTCAGCTATAGGAACCTGAAAACAGATGTGAAGAAGTTGCAGGCTTAGACAATGCTCTCTGAGAGCTTTGAGAAGCCTAGCTTCCTTAACCTGCTTGTTATGGGGCTAGCCCAAGCTCTATCTGAGTTTCCACACTTTATGTCCACAACTTCAACAATGTTAGACCCCTTTTTATCAGTTTTCTCTCTATTAGGAGTTCTATCCAAAACTATACTATCAGAGCCAAGCATTGGGATTCTATGTGTATTTTTAGGATACCCTTTTGTTTTCCGGGAAAATTCCGGGCTTTTCGTGTAGCTCCTGATTCCACTGCTGCTGGCTTCATCAGAGGATTTCCTTGCTTGAAATCTTTTTGGAGTAACAGGAGCAGTAGCTTGAAGTTTGTTAGTTGAAGATGACGAAGGCTTCTGCGATGCAGCTTTCATGGAGTCCAATTCCCTTGTCATCAAGGAACTGATTGTGCCTGTGGTCCCAACCCTGACGGATCCTCCACCGCCCTTGATGGCTTCCAATGAATGAACCATGTTTCTTTCGGCCTCAATCTAAATGTCTTATAGCAGATTCTTTTACAAGGGAATTTTCCTAATGTCCAAACACGTGTTGAAAGAGAGAGATGTAATCACCTCTTTCCAAGAGCCTGACATAGCAACATCACCAGCAAAGGCTTTTAGATCATTTAGATGAGAAAACAACAAGGTATATCAGTAGTATATCAAGTTATGTAGCTCTCTTTCTTGTACTTCAGATCTGAAATAATGTCTTAGCAATCATTTTTATGCTAGAGGAAAGCTGTTCTATATTGCAATTACAAAAAAATTGACAAGGGTTTCTTCATTCACCTCCAAAAACCATGATATGTAAAACTAGATAAAGCAAGGGTATTTTGTGATATAAAGAAAGACCATCATTTTCTACTGTCTGGAACAAAAAATGATGTAGGCTATATGGTCTAGCAATTAATCCATTAAACTCATACACTGGTTGGAAAGTTAGGAACTTTTTCTAAAATAGTACCCAATTCCAGATCAAATGACAGTACAAAGATCAAATCAAGTTGTGTTGTCTAATACTATTGTACAAAGGACCCGGAGAAAAATCACCACAATTCAAAGCTGACTTTTAAAAAAAAAAAAAAAAGAATCTCTTTAATCTACAAACACAATAATTCAAATGGGCAGAATATAGTAGGGGAATGATCAAAAGTAGAGCCAAAATCAGTGATCCAGCACCAGAAAAGAAGAAGAAAACGCGAGATAAGTTATCTTTTGCTTTTGATGAGATCACAAAATCTCACAAACTCTCATATAAAAAAGCTAATGACCCCTGCTACAGACAAATTTACTCCAGATAATCAAACACTACGATCCAAAACACAACAACAAAGTACACTTAATCAGATCATATAAAAACTGAAATCAATCCATACCCACAAGCAATGAAACCAAGTTAAATTCAGTTCAATAACCTCGCAAGCAAGAAATATAATCTAAACCCATTAAAGATTCAAAGGTATATAAACAAACCCAGGTCGCAGAAACCTCTGAAAGTGGGAGATCTATGGCTTCTTGAAGCTCAAAATTTAGAAATGGAAGACAGAGACACAATGTCACCTTCGAGAAAGGTGCTTATGTTTCTTGTTTGCTTATGCAGTGTGGCAGACAGTCAACGCAGAACCCAAAACAGTGAATCCAACTCAAAAATCAATTTATTAATGGAAATGGAATGGTGGGTTTTGGCTTTTCTTTTGTGCAAAAATTTGAAGAAGTCTACTTTTGCTTGATTGGTTATATTAATAATAATAATAATTAGTTTAATTTACTTAATTTGATTTCACCAAAGTGTGACATAATTTATTCTTCCTTTTCTTTTGTCTGTATTAGAAAGAAATCATTATTTATACTGTTGAGGCAGATGAAAGGATAAAAAAAAGGTCCACAGAATTTGAGCTATAGTAAAGGTTCACTATAATTAAATAATAAATTAGATTGATGGATCCCTTGAATGAATTTTTTAGAAAAAGAAACAGTTTAATATGCTTAATTTATAGTATAGAGAATGAGTAAACGTCATTAGAAGTTGATTAAAGAAAGGGCCCTTTTTCTTTTCCATAGTGAAACAAAGTTTTGAAACTTGAAAACTTTTTCTGATTAATGCATGATGGAACTCTGTTGACAGTGATATGCAAACTAATCAGCTGACTCTTCAAACTAAAACTATAATGATTTTGGAATTTCTGTACATTTCTATAAGTTGGTTGGTTATCAGCACATGCAGATCTAAACAACAAAAAGACATCTAATTTCCTCCATTTCTTTTAGTAGATATTTTCATCTCTAGCTGTATGAAACTATGAATATTCCATATGTTTTGGGCCCAAATGACATATTTACAACCATTTGGGGAAAGTATGAATTTTAAAGCATATTTACAAATTTATACCTTTTAAACTTTTAATAGATTTATACCAAATTTTTTGAAGAAATGTATACTTTCAATAAATATTTAGGGTTATTAACAGTAATGCCACTCGTACTATTGCCTAAGTATTACTTTGCTCTTTAAATTTCATACTTACATATTAACGGTCCCTGAATTATCAATATATTTCAAAAATAGTCCAAAACTAAACTTCTGTTAATTTTCAAACGGAACTTGGCACGTGAAGAGTGAATAAAGAGTGCAATGGTCATTTTATTTTCTAAAGTTGAAAATTTATCTTTTTATACGACCTAACACAGTCTACACTTCCCAATTCTCACCTCTCAGCCGCCGCAGGTTTTTACTAAACAAAAAACCCATGTACAACTGCTAAAAGCCCCACTTAAAGAAATCAAAGTATTATTTATCTGCAAAAAAAAGCATCCTTTTCCTGCAAAAAAGAGGACTGAAAGTCAAGTATGGACCCTAAAATTCGATTTCAGCTTTCATATGGTATGGACGAGCTTTCTTCTTTTCTTTAATTGAAAAAAAAAACCAGATCTTTCTTATTTTCTATTGCTAATGGATTGGAAAAAAATGTTCATTTTATATGAATTATTTGCAAATAGTTTCACTGTTGTTTGAAAATAGTGTTACCATTTGTCTTTTTCTTAGTCTTTTTCTAGTTGTTGTTATCTTGTGTATAATAAATAATATATTTAGGTATTTATCTTTTTGTTGATTATGCAATTAATTTTAGGCAGTTGGTTTGCTGGTTATTGGAATTAATAATTGGATTTGCTTTTTTATATTATAGAGGATCACCGAGAAAATTTAAATTGAAGGTCCACTATAGTGGTAAGTTTGTGAGTACATGTAATAGATTGGCATATACTAGAGAGAATACGGATGAGATGACATTAGCTAATATAGATTCTATTAGCAAGGAGATCGAGTACAAAGTCGACACCTCATGCTATTATCGCATTAGTGGAAAACCACTAAAAGAAGATAACTTAATAGTATTGTGAAATAATGAGATAATAACAAAATATTTTACAAACCTACCTGTGTCTCATGAGATTTCTGTATATTTTAACAGTGAAGCGTTAAAGCTAGATGAGCAAGATAAACAGTTAAAGGAAGATGTTGATTTACAAGACAAAGACTATCAAGATACTACATTTGAGCAGAGTGATGATGATTTGGATTTTAAACAGAATATTGATCCTACTGTGGAGTTTGCTTCCAACAATATCGAAGAGATCGAAGATCCTAGTTTGTTAATTTTGATGATGATTTTGCTTTGTCTGATGAGGATATGAGAAGAAATCCTTCTGATGAGAATTATGAAAAATGAGAAAGGAGAAGAAGATGAATATGAAATTGCTACTACATTAAACAAAACAACGGTACCAAGGGGTAAGGTTCAACTGAAGAAAAAAATGCCTCACTTTCCTACATTTAGAGTTGAAATAGATATGACCAACCCAGTTTTCAAGCTTGGTCAAATATTTACTGATGCCAACACATTTAAACAAGCAGTGAGAGAGCATGCCATTAGATAAGGAAGGGATGCGAAGTTTGTTAAAAATGAAAAAAAAAAAAACAAAACAAGATTTGAGCTAAATGTGAGGGCAGAAACTATGGTTGGCGTAATTCTGTGTCAACCTATGAGAAGCACTCCTTTTCTTTTATGGTAAAAGCATATCTTCTTGAGCATAACTGCAGTCGAGTTCATAAGAGTAAATTTATGACTTCGAGATAGCTGTCAAAGAGGTACGTGGACTCTTTTAGGGGTAATAAAAAGTTCTCAGTTATTGACTTCATGGAACAAGTTCAGAAAGATTATGTAATGCAAGTCTCACGAACTCAAGATTATAGGGCAAGAACATGGGGTGTAGAGATGATTGAGGAAACTTATAATCAACAGTATCATATCTCATGGGATTACTTGGAGGAATTAAAGAGAAGTAACCCGGGTACAACTGTTAAAGTAAAGAGTGCATTCGGACCTGATCAGAAACCTATATTTGAGAGGTTTTATATTTGTTATCATGCTTGCAAGAAAGGCTTCACTGAAAGATGTCGAAAAGTAATTAGACTAGATGGATGTCATCTAAAATGATATACCTCTGGCCAACTTCTATCTGCTATTAGAGTAACAATATTATGTACCCCATTGCTTTTGCCATTGTCGAGTTTGAGTGCAAGGATACATGGAGGTGGTTTTGGACACTTTTAGGGATGATGTGAGGATTGACAATCCTTACCATTGGACTTTTATTCCTGACAAGCAAAAAGATCTAAAAAATATGCTGGAAGAGGATTTTGAGACTGCTGAACATTGCTTTTGTGCAAGACATTTGTTAAATAATTTTAAGACACATTTTAAAGGCCAAAGTCTAAAGGATAAGATGATAGGTGCAGCAAAAGCTACCACTGTAGCTAGATTCAACTATCACATAGAGGCGATGAGAAATGAGAATGAAAATGTATTTGATTGGCTCACTATGAAGCCTCCTTCACAATGGAGTAGGTTTCTATTTAGAGATACTAACAAGTGTGATATTTTGATGAACAATCTTTGTGAAACTTTTATAGGGCACACGCCATTCTACCTGTAAGGGAGAGGCCCATTTTGGGCCTATTAGAAAGACTCCGAATATGGTTCATAATAAGGTGGACTCGTCAAAGACAATTCATTGAAAAATGGCATAGTGATCTTGGGCCAAATATTTTCTCTATTATAGAGACCAATAAGTATGATAATGGGTTTTGTATAGCTTATTGAGCTAGAATTTCACCTATCCAACTACGGCATTGTATAGGGATTCTATATGTGGTATCGAATATGCTAGATAGATCGGTTAATTAAGGCTAGTTAATTAAATCTCTATAAAAGGTATGACATCTAATCTAAGAGTACAGTATCGGGCCTTTAGTAGAGTATCCCCTATACTAATAGTATTTATATAAATACCATAATAAAAGTTATTATGTATTTATCATATTATTGGAGCTTAGATTATTTGAATCCATTAGGTCCCTTGTCTAACTCAATAAAGCTCATTAATTGGTTGATGGTATTTGTGAAATTAGTTTCATAAAACTGTGTAAAATAAAGATTCTACACAGAAGTTGGTATTTTTATAAATAAGTTACATGAGTTGGACATATTTATAAAAATATACCCAAAGCCCAAATTGGAGAACAAGTCCAATCCTAGTTGGACTAGGGTTAGCAGTTTTTGGCCTCATGTATATAAGATACATGAGAGAAAAAACTGCACAGTAACACATATAGTGTCACATGAAAATTAGAGGGAGAGAAAGGAGAATTTCGGCCACCTTAGGCTAGAGAGGAAAGAAAAAGTTTCTTACCATCTCACAATCTTATCTCACTTCCTGGTGTTCCAAAAGATCAAAAAGGTGTTCTTGATCGTTCTCCAACAGAGGATTCAAAGTGTTTATATCAGAAGTCAGACACTTCAATGATTTGAGATATATCATTCCCATTGAGATAGACAAACACTTATAATCTTTAGTAAATAAAGTATTCCATCTTTATTTACAGATTGTGAACTAATTTATTTAGACTTGGATAAAAAAAACAAGTCTCTACATAACTAACATTTAATCATGTTTGTTTCTTTATATACAGATGGAGTTATGCAATCTTTTTCAGATAAATAAACTATTTAACTGAGATAATTTAATCTAGTAAATATCATAATTGCACATAAGAGAAAGTTGTTTATTCTAAAAGGGTAAAATTTGAAATCTACCCTTTTAGGGCAAATATCCCAACAGATTTGTAATGGTCGTTTCTATAGAACTATTTTTATCTTGGCAGGTTGTTTAACATTTCTTTTTGCCATTTTGAATTGTAATAGTCTAGTTCTATAGAACCATTTTATCTTAGGCATGTTGTTTAACACTCGCTCACAGGGCATTTTGTGTTACATTGATCTATGAACCAATTTGATCATGACTTCAGCGATATTTTGTTAATTTATATTTTGTATCAGAATGAGCTTATTTATTTTCTTCAACAATTAAACAATACTTGAAATAATCTGTAATATATCCAATTATACAAAGAAAAAAAAATGCAAATTGACATTGGTGAATTTTAACAGCAATAAAACAAGTACAAAAATATTGAAGGTCATGGATTCAACTAGACGCAAATATTAAACAAAATATAATAAAATTAGTATTAAAGAAAATACAACTATAATTAATAACTATTTCCTTTCTTTCTCTCTTTGATCCTGTAAGGACTTGATATTTTCATTTTATATATATATATATATATTCTTTCAATTTTTTGTTACTTTCATAAAGTTTTTCAATTTTTGACTTTATCTTCTCATTCTCTTTCTCCATTTGGTTCATCTTCTTCAATAATCTAGGTATAACTTTGCTAGAATGAGCACAAATAGAAGAGTCATACCAATTGAAAAAGTTACAGCATCTAACTCATTCTTTCTACAATACACACAAAAAAAAAAAGAAAAGAAATAAAGAGATCTTCATCCTCATGAAAACCCAGTCCATAAATAAATAAAAACTAAACAATCAAAAACAGATATCAACTTATACTTTGCCCCATAATTTCTACAACCCCAGATTCGATGACTTGGGTTTTTCTCTTTACACGAGGTTCGCAGTTTGGGAATTAAACTGCAATTACACCGAACATTTGTGAATCGTTGGCTTTCAGAATAACTTGAGCTTCCTTCACAAATGGTGTCTTCAAAATCCCAATCCCAATCCCAATCAACCACCTAAATTAAATGCATAGTCAACAAAAAGACAAATACCTAAATGCATTATTTATTACACATAAAGTGACAGTAACTAAAAAACAGACAAATACAAATGCTCACACTATTTTCAGACAACACTCAAATTATATAATTTTTACAAAAGCAATATTGTCCAATCCTCATCAGCAACAGAAACAAGATAGCTTGAAGATATCTTATTTGTCCATACCATATGAAGGTTGACATCAAATCTTAGGGTCCATACTTGACGTTCATTCTTCATTTTTGCAAAGAAAGATTGCTTTGATTTTGTTGGGTGAGACATTTATCAGTTGTGACTTTTTTTTTTTTTTTTTTTCAATAACCAGCGGCTGAGACTCGTATAAAAAGAAAAATTTTAAACCCTAAAAAATAGAATGACCATTCTACCATTTATTCACTCAGCACGTGTTGAACATGTGACCAAGTTCAGTTTGAAAATTAACAGAAGTTTAGTTTTGGACTATTTTTGAAATATATTAAAAATTCGGGGACCGTTAAGACGTAAGTTTGAAATGTAAGGGATAAAGTGATACTTAGGTAATAGTTTGGGGGCATTACTATTAATAACCCAAATATTTATACTATAAATATATATCGCGCATATTTTATACTTAAAACTAAAAACATGTAGAAAAATATTAAAATGAAAAGCCTAGTATTTTTGACATATTAGGCAAAAAAAAGGCACTGGACCTAAATTTCATACTATTTTTTTCAATATGATTTTTTAGGACTAGGATTAGTAGCAATATCAATGGTCATTTAATTTATGACCAGATAATTTTATTGTGAGAGACATTTTGTAGTCATTCTTATTTATGAATGCTGTCATAAAATATCAAAATTATTATGAGAGTTGTGCTACCAAGAGTCGCATCTGATATGATTGTTAGATCTCAACTGTCCATTCTTATGTAGCCCACAAATGATTGTTCTTAAAAACACTCTTCCTAAAAGTAGTCATAAAAATTATTTTGACTACAATTGCTCCTATTCATGTTCAAATCCCTAAAAGAGACGATTAATTTTTTGGGGGAGAACAAGAAGCATGAGTGAACATAATTAGGAGTTTTTGGGGCAAAATGACTTCTTTCTAACTCTATTTCAAAAAGAAATTTTATGATTAGTAGCCATGACCTTTGCCATTGGCTAAAACATTTTTTAATTACCAGATATAAAACTTTTAACATTGATAAAAATGTTTTGCTCTTTTTTTTTTTCCGAAAAAAAAAAGAGAGTTATAAAGAAGTCATTTTGGCTCATTCAAAAAAAAGGCCATTTTGAGTTTGGCCATATTCATGGAGAATAGGATATGGGTAGAACTATCTTGGGCCAAAATGATTTTTTTGTGTATTCTTTTATAAGGGTGCGTCTAATATAGGGCTACCCAAAAATGGCCCTAAATAAGGCCGCCTCACCTGAACCTTTCGATTTCAAATCAGCGGCATTGATCATCCATGGATAAATTGCCAAATAGAAGGTTGTATACACTAGATTTAGACCCAACTATATCCGATTTTGACCCGCTTAATCTTTCACTCTCTCTTAATTTTTCTTGCTTTGTCTTCACCGTAGCCCCTAATTTGATCGCTCTCTCATGAGTGACAATTAAAAATTTCTAAAACTGATCGTATGCTGCTATGGCTCCTTGGACCCTTAGAAAGTTCTTTTCTCCTCATTTGATCGGCTCAATATCTTGATCTATGCTAGCATCTATGGAGTTTCCCCAACCTCTCCATTTCAGTCTAGGTCTTCTTCTATTGACCTCATGTGGATACTTCTGGATTACTGCAAATCGTGTCTTTTCCAAATTAGGTTCAGGTAGCAAATCTCATTGGGTTGGATATCGCAATCTCTCTCGCTCTCTCTCCCTCTCTGACCTGGAGAATTGTCCAAATTGGTACAAGGTTAAATCATTTCTGCTCACACACGTAAATATGCTTTGGTGATTATCTCCATTCATAATTAATCTAATATTGTAAACTTTAGACAATATAATACTACTGGTATTGAAAGCATTTGAAAGGAAATTTTTTTTGTGTCGAGTGTTATGATCGAGAGAAGGAGATTAACCAGGTATAGTCGGGTCTAGATATGGTGTATGCTACCTCCTATTTAGCCAGTTATCTATGGACAATCACTGCTGCTGATTTGAAATCTAACGGTTCACGTGAAGCTGACTTACTTAGGACTATTTTTGGGTAGCCCTATATTAGACGCACCCTGTTTTTAAAGGTGACATTTTTAGGAATGTCATGGATATCTTGACCATAGCCTATGGTCAAGAATTTCGTGACCATGATAAGGTCTTTAATAATAGTTTTTTCATGGTCAATAATTTCTGACCAATGGTCATGAAATTCTTGACACTCCTAAAAATATTCTTTTTAGAAAAATGCACAAAAAAAATCATTTTGGCCCAAATTAGTCCTATCTATGTCGTTTTCTCATGTTCATATGCATCAGCAGGCCTGGTTCGAAAGAGAGACTGAATTAAAAGCAGGCCTTTTAAGGCCCTACAGGGACACTTTTAAGGCCCAAAGAAGGCCTCATTTGCTCCACATTTCAGTTTGATCTTTGTACAAGTATATGTAATTGTGAATCAGTTCATTAAATCTTGATTTGCTGGTTTCGAATTGCATAGAGTGGAGACTTTATTTTTTTAAAGAACAAAGTACAGTCTTCAACAATCATGAACCATAATAAAAAGCCATCCTATACATAAAAATACACGTTTTTTATAAACAAAATAAAACAGAACTTTTGAGTTGCTAGTCATTTGGGTTATTATTCTCCGATGGCATTATTCTTCATGTCTATTTAAATTGGACTTATTTTAATTTTCCTACTATTTCTTTAATCATACTAAGATATGAAATCAAATCATTTTTTACTGAAATTCCATCTCCATCACCAACCTGTTCTCTCCTAATGCCAATTCCAACTCTTAATAGACGCCTAACCACCACGCTTAATTGCTTATTTTTCAAATTTCGATGTCCAATCCTCCATGTGCAGCCTCATATTTATGGGGGTCCTCTCACTGGCCACTGCGCCTAACATGATTGGCCTCCCACGATCCTCTTAAAATATTAACCATCAAAACAAAAGTCATACACGATCAACGGCCAAGATTAAAAGTGTTCACATCAAAGCCAAGAAAAGCCTCTCATTATTCAAACACAAAAAATGAAATTGAACAGCCCGGTTTAGGCTCCATTGCAAATTACCACCGTTGGCCCAAATATTTGGCCTTTTCACGGGTAAAGCTCTCTCCTTTTGCTTCACTCACTCCCACCCAGATCTCATTCGCCGTATGTTTCGATTTTCCTTTCAAATGATTGTTTACTAAAGCCTTGACTCTCACTCCACCCCAATTCTTTCTCTCTCTTCCTCGATCTCAAAGAGCTCAAGAAGCCATTGATTCAGAGATACCTATCTGCATTTTTGGCCGAAGAAGCCATTTTTGAGAGATACCCATCTGCATTTTTGGGCAAAGAAGCCATTTTCGAGGGATACCCATCTGCATTTTTGGGCAAAGAAGCCATTTTTTGAGAGAAACCCATCGGCATTTTTTGGCCAAAGAAGCCATTTTTAACTTAACTTCACTGATATACAGAACTACCCATTTGGCCACACAATGAGTTCTCACGCACCTAGAGCCTCAAAACCCACGAAACCCCCAAACCAGTCAAGCTCAACTCCACCGCCATCTTCTTCCCTGAGATCCTCTGCCACCTCGTCCTCTGTCTCATCCCATCTCGCCATGGTTGAGCTCAAGCAAAGGATTCTCACTTCTCTCTCTAAGCTTTCGGACCGAGACACTTACCAAATCGCCGTCGAGGACCTCGAGAAGATCATCCAGACTCTCTCCCCGGAGGGCATCCCTATGCTTCTCAATTGCCTCTACGAAGCCTCCACCGACCCGAAACCCGCCGTCAAGAAGGAGGCCCTGAGGCTTCTCGCCGTGGTTTGCGCCTCCCATGGCGATTCGACGTCGACCCACTTGACCAAAATCATTGCCCACATTGTCAAGAGGCTCAAGGACGCCGATTCTGCCGTGAAAGAATCGTGTCGAGACACGATAGGGGCCTTGTCGGCCCAGTATTTGAAGGGTGAGAATGGCAATGGCGGCGGTGGGGATAATGGGGGCCTTGGGTCAGTGGTGGCTTTGTTTGTGAAGCCCTTGTTTGAAGCAATGGGGGAGCAGAACAAAGGTGCACAATCTGGTGCGGCATTGTGCATGGCTAAGATGGTGGAGTGCGCTACGGACCCGCCTGTGGCTGCGTTTCAGAAGCTGTGTCCCAGGATCTGCAAGTTGCTTAACAATCCCAACTTTCAGGCCAAAGCGGCTCTTTTGCCTGTCGTTTCGAGTTTATCTCAGGTTTATTTCTCAATTGTGTGACGTGTAAATTTTGACCCTTTTATAGGTTTGATTGTAGACTTATAGTCGTACACAATGTCCGAGTCTTGTGCTAGTTCATTTAGCTGGAATAGCTGGGTGTTAAATTCTATTATTGAATTTAGTAGTAATATCTTTCTTAAAACATACTACTACATGTAAAATAGGTTCATGCATTAGACATGTGAAAGTTTCATGCACAGATATGTCCATGCCATTTGACTTTTCATATTGCCTTATTTTGATAAGGCTTTCTGCTTGATAATTGAGGAGCATATGTGCGTTGTATTCCAATGTGTATGAATAGAGTAAAAGCACAATATTTTAGAGATTTTATGATGTTGGCAAGTTCCAAGGAGTTACATAACTGTTGCAGGTGAAAGCAATTGCACCGCAGAGCTTGGAGAATCTATTGTCAAGTATTCATGAATGCCTTGGGAGTTCGGATTGGGCAACACGTAAAGCAGCAGCTGATGCATTGATTGCTTTAGCATTGCATTCAAGCAACTTAGTTACTGATGGTGCTGCTTCCACGCTGACTGTGCTTGAGGCTTGTCGTTTTGACAAGGTAGTTTTTTTTCTTTGCTGACATTTTGCTCAAGTATGAATTCTTTCTTTTCTTTGTTTTTGGTATTAATCATTTCCAATTATCAATTATTTCGTGTAGATTTAAGGTGTTATTAAGGAAAGATTCTTTTGCTGTTCCATGCTGAAGGTGACAAAAATAATTATCAGAATTTAGGGTTCTTTGCGGGTCAAGGTTCCAGTTTCCTTCTTTTCTACTGGTTAGAGATGGGTTATTCCCATAATGTTTTTTCCGGCTGGAAGGTCAACTATAGTTTTGATGAGCTGATCCAATATTGTTCTTGTAGTCTAGAATCAAGGGCTGTTGTTTCTGAAAGGATTATGGCATCCCTAAATGGGGGGCTGATCACAACTACTTAAAGTTCTGGTTCTCATAGAACTGTTATAATTCTGTTGCAACTTTTCCCTGTATTTAGTTATTATTGTTTGAGAACGGTATGAATTACTGCAATGCTCAGACAACTAGGAATTGAAAAAAGGGTTATGCAACTTTATTTATCTTTTCCAGCATCCAATAATCATAATTGGTTCATTCTGCAGATAAAACCTGTCAGAGATAGTATGACAGAGGCATTGCAATTGTGGAAAAAGATTACAGGGAAAGGAGGAGATGGAGCTCTGGAGGACAAAAAGTCCTCGTATCCTGGTAGGCAAATATTCCTTTTTTCAAAAAAAATCGTTATGTTATTCAAATTGTTGGATCCTCGTGTCTAATTGGATTATTTCTTTTCTGATTATATTGGAATAAAGAAAATCCTCAGCTCACTGAGATGTCAGAAAAGGATGAGCTGCAAAATACTAAGGGTGAGAGAAAAGAGCCATCAGCGAAGGATACGTCCAATAGTTCTTCCCCTGCTTCCAAAGGGGGTAGTATTCCAGACAAAGCAGTTGTAATATTGAAGAAGAAAGCACCTGTCTTAACGGACAAAGAGCTTAACCCAGAATTTTTTCAGAAACTACAAACAAGGGGTTCTGATGATTTGCCTGTAGAAGTGGTTGTTCCTCGTAGGTACCTCAACTCTTCAAACTCAAATAATGAGGAAGAATCAGAGCAAAATAATACAGATTCAAAGTGTAGACCAAACCGCATAGGAAATGTTCAGTCAGATGATTCTCATGGAACATTTAGTAGTAAATATCGCAACATAGATAGAGTCAATGATTTAAATCAAAGAGAATCATCTGGTAATCATGTGGGCTTCTCCAAAACTGAGGGTCAATCTGAAGCCTCATTCATTAACAATAAAGGAAATTGGTTAGCGATCCAAAGGCAGTTGCTACAGCTGGAGAGGCAACAAGCTCATCTGATGAATATGCTGCAGGTTCTCTCTCTCTCTCTCTCTCTCTCTCTCTCCTATATACATATATATATATTTCTTTTTATCTTTCTATCTATGCTACAAGCCTACAAGTTTACATGCCTGTGGGTTCAACTGCATTCTCTAGTAGGAGCTGAACCCAGGCTCATTCCCCTCAAAGAGAGTGGAAATGACCATTGGGCCATGATATGTTGTCATGTTGCATGTATTCTCAAAGTTCTATTAAATTTGTTCCTACTCAGTCTTTATCTAATGATATGATAAAACTTTTCTGAAAAACAGGATTTCATGGGTGGGTCGCATGATAGCATGATAACTCTAGAGAACAGAGTAAGGGGTCTTGAGAGAGTCGTTGAGGACATGGCAAGGGATTTGTCAATATCATCGGGCAGGAGAGGCAGTAACTTTGCAATGGGATTTGACGGATCCAATAGGCCTTTAGGTAAGTATAATGGATTCCCTGATTACTCTAGTGTGAAGTTTGGAAGGAGTGGTGATGGGCGGATTCCTTTTGTGGAAAGATTTGCCCAAACTGATGGAATTGCTTCAGGCATGCGTGGACGAGGTCCTCCTTGGAGGCCAGACGTATCTGAGGCTTGGGATTTTCCAACATATGGTACTTCTAGGAATGGGCAGATTGGCCCACGGAGAGCTCTAGCTGGTGGTTCTTCAGATAGATCACCAAAGGCAGAACATGAGAGTGATCAGGGTTCCAGCCGGAGGGGTTGGGATAAGGGGGCTGGACCTGTTAGGCTTGGCGAGGGACCTTCTGCAAGGAGTGTCTGGCGGGCTTCAAAGGATGAGGCAACCTTGGAAGCAATTCGGGTGGCTGGAGAGGACAATGGACATGCAACATCTCGCACAGCCAGAGTAGCTATCCCTGAATTGACTGCGGAGGCGATGGGAGATGATAATGTTGAGCAAGAGCGAGACCCGGTCTGGACTTCTTGGACTAATGCAATGGATGCCCTTCATGTGGGTGATATGGATTCAGCATATGCTGAAGTATTGTCTACAGGAGACGATGTCTTACTTGTAAAACTGATGGACAGATCTGGTCCTGTGGTTGACCAACTCTCGAATGAAATAGCAAGTGAGGTCCTGCATGCCGTTGGACAATTTTTACCAGAGCAGAACTTGTTTGACATATGTTTGGCCTGGATGCAACAGGTATCAATCCTTCTTTAGTTGTCACCATTTTTTTTTTTTGAGTGGTTGTTAACTGGCTGTGTTAAAATATACTAATTACAAATATTCGTTTATTCAACTTTGTTAATTGAGTAACTTCAGTTACACTTACAACAGATGACCTTTCTTGGGTTTTTGCTTGATCTTTCGAGTTGTTTTTAAAAAATTGATAAAAATATTAGTTGAAGACTTGGAAGTGTTTGATTGTTTTGCAAGTTAATAATAGTATTCACATTATGGTTNATGGTGAAAATTCATGAAAAGCTGCATATGAAAGTTGTTCATAGTTTGTCAGCGGTAAAAAGATGCGGTATTCAAAATTGTGTAAATGCACGTTCATGAAAGTTCGTCATAGTTTGAATCAAGACTCGGTTTTGCTAATTTTGCTGATTTTGTCACATGCAGTTGACAGAAATAGTATTAGAACATGGACCAGATGTCTTGGGCATTCCCATGGAAGTGAAGAAAGAGCTTTTGTTGAATTTACATGAAGCTTCTTTGGCAATGGATCCACCAGAGGACTGGGAAGGTGCAATGCCTGACCAAATTGTGATGCAGTTAGCATCAGCCTGGGGAATTGATATACAACAGCATGAGAAATAGTTCCTAGATGCACAGCATGAGAAATATTTTACAACTATTTTTTCTTTTTTCCTTTTTTCATGGGGTGATTTGAATATATGATCTACTTTACACAAGTTTCAGAAAATGGCTGCTCGAATAACTATCCTTAAGGTTTGAACATAAGACGTAAAGCCCATGTGCATCGCTGAAGCGGCTGATCAAAGTTAGAAATGAATGTATATTTCTTTTTGCCTTTGTATTCTGTGGAAGATTTAGTAAAAGCTAATGAATTACGATTGCTGCTTGGTTTGGTACTTATTTAGAGCCTTGAATTCTAAATCTTGTGTTAGTGCACTGATGATGATCAAAGAGGCTTATGTAATACATAAATTTCTGTTCTTGCTAAGACATAATCTGCCTTTACAATGGAATTACATAAAAATAACATAATTAAACAGGTTACAATTTCGTATGCACAATGATGGGCTTCCCCATGTTTAAGAATTACATTACAGCCACAGGGGTCCTTGACTTGGCCGGTGGTGACAAACACATCATCTTAGACGATGGAAAACTTCACACCAGCAAAACATAGTTGATTCCGTTGGTTCACACTTTATAGTTTATACCAGCTGGTAATCAGATGGAATTGTTCGATCTTTACAGATTTAGTCCGTGAAACCCCCACAGTGAAAAGAAACCTCAGTTCAGCGGTAAGCCAGATTAGAGATGACCGCCATTATGTTTTACTTGGCGGCATACCAGTTTTGTGCACACTTGGCATCAACAGCAAGATCTACCTTCAGTATATTCCTGCCGTCAAAGGGCTTCGACATGCACTCAACAACAATGGCCTTAGCAACCTCCGCTGACTCTGATGGCCCTTCCAAAATCACTTCATCATGAACCTGGTTTTTGCAAAATATTATTTATCAAAAACTGTTGGCAGGGATAAAATGTGAGTCTGATGTTTTGATGGCTTTACTTTTTCTAGTAAACCATTAATAATTAGGTGACAAAAAGCAGGTTTTAGCACAGACCAGAAAATCAAACTCTAGAATTGCAAGTCAAAACTATGAAAATATAAATAACAGTAAAGGAGCAGATCCAAACATGATGGCTAAATAGAAAAGCAGGCACAGTTGTTGATGCAGCTGGTAGTAACATTAGCGAAAGAAATTATATTACTGAGCAAAGGAAGCTAATGCATTTGATCAAATACGTATAACTTGAACTTAACCTGTAAAAGCAACCTCCATCCAAGTTCCTTCAAACGTGCATTTTTGGATATCTCCAACATGGCACACATGGCAACGTCAGCAGCACTACCCTGTTGCAGTTAAACATGAGCGAGAGAGAGAGAGAGTCTGCACAGGAGTATTAATATAGAGAGAGAGAGAGAGAGAGAGGAATAACCTGCACAGGAGTATTAATAGCAGCCCTTTCAATATGACCTCTTTGAGAATATGTAGCACCAGCCACTGAAGGGAATGTGCGGGCCCGTCCTAGTAAGGTTCGAACACACCCTTTTTCGCGAGCTTCCTCTTTACGCTTGTCTTGCCAAATTAGAACTTCTTGTCTTTCTTTGTACCAGAGATCAACAGTATCCCTAGCTTCCTCTACAGAAACCTGAGACCCACCATAGCTTTACTGGATCAATATTTAGATCTTTTCTATTTTTTGTTTTTCGAGAGAGGGAAACAAAATCCTCGACTAAATTAGATCTAATATTCCTTCAGTACCTTCCAATCCCGGGCAAGACCAACTGGTGTTTTCCCATATGCAATAGAAAAGTTGAGCATTTTAGCTTTCCTTCTTTCAGAAGCAAATGCATCCTAACAAAAAAGAAAATTTCTACGAATTTAGAGTAGAAAAACCTGAGTTGAATAAATCTGGTTCTTTCCAATGAAGTGAACATAAATTAGGAACTCAACCTGTTCACATATAATTTCTAAAATTCTTGAACAAAGTTACAAGGAATATCATTATTTCGTTGAATGGACTAAAACAGTCAAGTCATTTTACCTTTAGCAATGGAACTGGGGGTTTATCTTCACCAGGTTGAGGATCCCACTCGAGAAGAACTTGCTTTTTGTCAACTGCTTCATGAATATGAGGATACATGTTCAATGCCGTCCTTGAATGAAAATCTCCACCAGCTTTGAAGGCATCCAACATGCTCTTACAATTGGCAAGATGAGCCAGAATCCTAAGTTCCAACTGTGATATGAACCGATATTAATCAACAGATGAAATCTCATTTTTCTAACTTGACGACATAGAACCTACCTGTCCATAGTCAGCAACGATGAGGGAGTTTCCAGGTGCAGCTATAAATGCTTGACGGATCTTATACCGGTCTTTCTCCAGAGCAGGTTGATTCTGATTCAGAGAAAAAAAAAAGTAATAACTATAAATACCACCAAAATCTCCAAAGTAGTTTGGATATGATCAAACGGGTGTTAGTTGGAGAAGGAAATAATCTGATTGGACTGAAAGCTGGACTAGTTCAACGATCAGAACAATCAACAAGAACTACGATCACTCAAGCTTCATCCCTAGTCATTAAATAGAATGGTATGAATCACTCGAGAAAATTTATGTTATGCTTATTGAGAAAATTTATGTTATGCTTACTTAAAACTGACAGTAAGAATAGTCCAAAGTAGTAAAAGTAACCTGCAAATTCGGCCTCCTAGCAGATAAGCGTCCAGTTTCTGTGTTAATGTTCAGCGAGCAATGAATACGCCCATCATTGCCTGATATATTATTGCCCTGGTACAAAGAAACAAGCATCTCCAATAAGCTTAAGATCTTGATTGTTTCCTCAATGATATAAGGGAGTCACATGACTATGGGGACTAACTGAATTACCATTACAAATCAATTAAAATCGAACATCATAGTTGGTCTTTGCAGCCTTGGCCACCCAAGCAGTGATGACTGACCCATGAGGAAACAAAGTTGAAACCAGTATTCATATGGGAATTAAAAGGATGGCAGCAGAAATCACCTGCAAAGGGAGGATGAAGTTGGAAATCAGTGAATCAATGGCACAAACTTCACAAAGAGCAGCAATGGCATGGCAAGCTTCTCTTCCCTCCGCCTCTTCTGTAAACGCTGTAAATGCTGTTCCATAAGCAGATTTGCTCACATCAAGCTTTTCTTGTTCTTGATTTCTCGAAACCACATCCGTGTTTGCTTCTAGATCGTCTCCAATTTCATCATCGGCCAGTGAGTCTTCAGTATCATCTGTGAAATCAAATTCTGCAGAGACCTTCCCAGCTAAAATCTTCAAAGCATCTATGCTAACTGAGGGCCAACCACTTGCTGTGTACATCTCAGCAGTAAAATCAGCATCGATTTTTTTAAGTGTAATATTGCGAAATTTTGTGGGAGCTTTTTTCCCTTCTTCAATAACTTTATCAACGTTTGGAACCTTAAAAGTCTTTTCCAGTGGAAGACTCTCATCCGGGTCCTTTCTGTAAGAGTAAAATATCTAGTTAAAATAAGAGGTTTTCTCTTCAGATCCACGCAAGTAGATTGACAGTATCAGGATAGTGCTTTTAATGGCATTCTCTTGACAAGAATAGGATACAAACTAACTTTTCTATGGAAATGCAAACAGTTAAGAGTTCCATGTGACTAATATCTTTTTGGTACTTTCACATTATTTTTATTTCTCTCCTTAAGCATTATGACAATCTTCAGGAAGGTTTCCCTTTTATTTATGAATGTCTCCCCTTTTCTTTCAAATTATGCTTGGATTTTCTTGAGTATCCCTGACATATTAAGAGTAAACCCACATAAACATTGCAGGGAAGTCACACCAGAAGCAAACTAGTGAATAATTTCTGATAATTCCTCTGCATTCATTCCAACAAAAAGAAGCCTTAAGAATAGCAAATCACATTTAAAAACTGGAAAAAGTAGATGACTTATATTTTGAGAAAAGCACATGAGATGATTATAGACCTTTAAGCCTAAAAATAAAAAATAAGAGAGGGGGGGGGGGGGGGGGGGAAGAAGGAAGCTCCATAACCTACTTTTTAGATTTTCATACAGCTTCATAACTTGGAAGCAAATAATATAATGAATGCCAGACACATCGCAATGAATTTAATTATCAAAATTCCTTGGGCACAACTTATCTGGCCCCATACATAATCCTCAGCAGGAGAAATTCAAACTTACAAAGAATACAACATAATATCTAGACAATAAAATCCAAAAGATGAGACCAGGAATCTATCATGCCCTTATTGTCAACAAAATTTAGTTCTTTTGCCACTTTTATTTTTCCTTTTTAAAAATAGATAAATAATATATATTGTTAAATGTCATAGATCACATCAAAGAAGTTAAAATCAAATCAACACCTTAATCAGTCGGCTTAAAAGGTATAGTTGACACTAGAGACGCAGCAAGAAGCCAGTAGCAGTTAAAAAACAACTTTAAAAAAATAAAAATAAAAGTAAAATAAATAAATAAACTAAACTTCTGCATTTAACCACATCTTAAAAGGTAGTTATCAGAGAAACACATGCAATTTTTACCTATTCTGGATCCCACCAAAAAGGAGCTGGCGCAGTTGTGTGTCACTTCCAACATTCATGTACTTGGCATCTGGACAGTACCTGGAAGCCCACTTGCGGAACCTATTAACAGCAACCTCTTGCTCTCTTTTTGCTAACTTTTCCATCTCAGCAAGATAGGCACGATCAACCAACATCCCCTCAGTTTCCATTTTGACTAGAAGCTCACCAAATGGTTGCCAGTATTTCTGATAGAAATCAAGCATGGATTTTCCAGAGGCTGGTTTTCCATTAATTTCCCATGATTTGTTTGATAGCTTACTTTTCAAACTCTCATAAAGCTTAAGTGTACTTATTGCATCTAAGGCAGAATAACAGATCCATGCTATTCGCTCTTCTCTTTGTAGCACCTCAACAGGTGCAATAGTGGTTAATTTGCCTTCAGATCCATCTTTTTTCAACTTTTTCTTGCCAAATATGGTTTTCATTGATACTTTACCAATCAACTCTTTTTCATTGCACAGTTGAGCCCCAGACATGACCTTTGAATCACCTGTAAGTGCTTCAAGAGAATAACCACCCTTTGCCCGCCTTGATGAATCCCACAAACGAGCCATATGCATTGTGTCAGCATGAAAACCTGAAACTTTAAGCCCATAGTTCTCTACAATATGGTGGTCAAAGCTATAATTGTGCCAAACCTACATGTGGATAAATAATTGTCATCATTCAATTTTGTTTCTCAATTGACCAAGCACCAACTTTCCATTGGTCAAACTAAACTATACCGAGTGAAACAAGAAGTGGTCAAGAAATAAAGGCAGCTCCACCTATTTTTTCTTTTCCCAATTTATTGTTTTTCTTTGACTGGAAGGCAGTTTCACTAAATTTGTAAATAAAAATGGATACTGTCACCATACAATTAAAGAGATGAATTACCTTCTTAATGGAGGGATCTTCGAAAAAAGGGGCAAATTCAGCTAAAATTTCCTTTCCGCCACCGTCAAGTACATCCACCCAGATACAGGACTTGCCATTTCCAAAATCTGCTTCTGGTCCACAAAAGATACTGAAACAAATAATCTCTCCATGATCAACTGGAGTTTCTTGTTTCACATCAATTTTGGCTACCTGTTGACATCTTATTAGAAATTATTCAATGTTTCAAAGCATAGAGCAGTATATTTGTTGAAAGAAGTAACCATGTATGTACGTGGGTTTGAGATTGCAACTAGATACTATGCCTCTCACTGGACTCATATCTGTGTAAATAAACATTAAAGTTTGAAACTCAAAGTAGACTTTCATACCTCTGTATCGCATGCATGCACAAGATGACTGTACCATTTTCTAAGCATCCAAACAACTTTCTTTGCAACAGGAACAGTATTCACAACAAGAACTTTGCCATATAAGCTAGTAAGCCGTTCATAAAGACTTGGAATCTTGTTAGACTCAAAAACCTTCTCTAAACCTTGTGTCGGAACGTCAGTTGTGCGACCATTGATCTCTGGATATAGAGCAACATTTTTGGTTATAGCAGCATGCCCTCCAATTTGAGCAAACGTCTTTTCCTGACTGAGTTTATGTGCCAGCTGTGAAACCCCATTCTCAAAATTAGGCTGCATATTGTTCTTTGTCTTTAATATCTTTAATGATGTCACTTCCCTTAGTTCCCTAGAGTCATCCACGCCATCAAACCGCAACTCATCTAGCTGTTGGCTCTTGGAACTAAGCAGATGCCTTTTAGCCTCTTCTGTAAAATTAGACTGCATACTGTTCCTTGAATTTTGTGTCACTAACTCTTTCCTCGGGTTCATCATTTCAGTGAGCTGCATTTGAATCTTTTCCTTGCCAAACTCTCTGCCATCTGAAAATGTCTGAATTTTTTGTTCTGCATCCTTTCTAGTTCTTCTTTCATAGGAGGCATTAAGCCCTGCTCCATCTTTACACTTTGTACTAGGGCCTCCTGCTCTGAATCTTTTAACCATTTCAGCTTCTTCTATCCAAGATTGTTTATTCCCAAACCCATACCCCTCAGTCACATCTCGCAAGGGCTTTCCATCGACCAATGAACTGTTATAAAATGTATCTCTTCTAAACTGAAAGGAACTACTACACATGGAAGCACTTGAACATCTCTGGATGTTGCAGATTTTATGCCTGCAATTTGTTTCAATGCCAATTCATAAAATTGTTAAAAATTTAACATGACTTTATTCAGAACTTCTCCTTTCATCTAGGCAAGTGAATGAGTAACAAATAACAATTATGTGAGGCAATTAGGTATAATTGGGCGGATGCATCACCGAGCAGCCCGGAACTATGGCTGAAAAATAAGATTTCATACTCTCAACTAACTCCCTAGACTGGTCCTACCATGTCCATTCTCCACTCATTTTCAACTCATTCATCCGTTGGCTTTTATGCATTGGAACATCTTTAAGTTATTAGGCAGAGAATACAAGTGTCAAGAAAACCAACATTAATAATAAATAACATTGAAAATTAAAGAATAAAACCAAAGAACAAAATTATATAACATCACAAAAAAGGCTCCTTTCGTTGATATATAAAGTAACAAGATGAAATTCAAGAAAAATAAAACACTAACTTTAACCAAAGAATCCAAAAACCCACATAGCAAAAAAATGAAGGTATCAGAAAAACGAAAAAAAAAAAAAGTGAATATTTTTTTAAGAGGCATTGAGAATGAACCTGTGAAAGGCCTTAGAGGAAGCCCAGAAAGAGCGAGAAGAGGAAGCCATAACAGAAGAACGGGGACAAGAGTTTAATAGAGAGAAATAATAAGAAGGGAAAGAGGGTCTCAGAGGTCTGGTGTGGATGGAGGAGACCCCAGTAGCCATGGCCTCTGCAACTCTGCCCAGCTTAGTCCCACAGTTGCTTAAACAAGGAGGAGCCAGTCTTAGCGTTAGAGTGGCAAATCCGTAAAAGAGCGATGGTTTAGGGGACTTATTTGGGGTTTGGGAATAGTGGGTCTGAGTCTATTTCAGAGCAGGACATGGCCATGAACAGAGATAGAGAGAGTTGAAAGAGGTTGAGAGGCTAAACCCTGCGGCTCTGAGAGTGAGAAGAAAAACCTCTTTGTGTACGGACAAATTTTCTGGCTGTCAAATATTTCTGTCCCTGTTGGCTACTTGATTAGCATTATTATTAGTATCTTCTATTATTCAAAACATTTTATTTAAAATGCTTTTGTCAACTAACGGCTTCGAAATACCATATATTGCAAAGATGCCATTTCAAGTTTTTTTTTTTTTTTTTTTTTTTGAAATAACCCATTTCATGTTTACTACATGGACCACGGTTCAAATTTATGCCCTTTTTTTACACTAGTATTAATCAACAAAATTACATTTCTTATCACACCACTTAAAACACCCAATCCACATCCATAGGAGACTATTTGAATGTGTGTATTTGAATAAAAATTGTGGAATGTGTTATAATTGGAATGAGAGACATTTGAATAGAAAAAATAATGGAATATGTTGTAATTAGAATGAGAGCATTGGAATGGACCACTCAAAAACACCTCTGCCCCTACATTCTCATTTAAGACACAATATGGACCATTTGAATAGAAAAACTGAATTATTGAAACAAACACACATTCTAAAAAATCATTTGAATGGAAAAACTGAATTGTTGAAACAAACACACATTCAAATGGATTTTCCATTCCATTAAACAAACGGGGCCTAAAACTTTTCTACCTATACTGGATTATTCTTGATTGAATTAGTCAGGTATTGGCGCTACAACATTTTTCTTTTCAGTATTTTTAATAGCAAATCTTATAATTATATTGGGCATTAGCCAAGCAAATTCTCTTCGTTATTCATTAAAAACCAACTGAATATGTTTTCTTTTAAAGCATTTACTCTTTCTCTTTCTCTTGCTTTTAAATTATTTTTTATGGTAGTTCATTGTGTTCTTTTTGGATTTATTAAAGAGGTCTTATTTATCAAAAACACTTAAATATCATCCAAAAGTGAAGACCTGCACATCCATTGAATAATAAATTTTTTATTTTTGGTAAAATCAAGTTATCAGACTATAAAAATTAAACAAAAAAATAATAATATGTGTTCTTCCGATTGTGGCATGTGGGTCACTGAAATTCTATGCATTTCAAGTGTTCGTATTTTATTCAAAATTTATGATATCATTTGTTTGTCTTTTCAAAATTATCTTCATACATGAAAATTTTTCTTATTTAGAGACAGAGATTACAATCTTTTAGAAGATAATACGAATAAGAGAAAGAAGGCAAAAATGCGGAGATATGAATGAGATTTGGAAGTGATGCATCATTGTTATCTGCAGTTATCATTGGTGGCATTAATGTGGTGGCCACTTTGGCTACCAATTCTATTGTTGAATGGATAATAGATTTTATGCTCTTTTGTTCCAGATTATGTGATTAAAAAGTGATGTACCATTGTTCGCAGTGGTCATATGCAAAATTAATGTAGTAGCTATTTTACTTACCATTTTATTTTTAATATCATTGGAAGAGAGGAGTTGCTTACAGAAGCTGCGTTTAATGTTTATTGCCCTATACATAATAGGCATAATGCTTTATACACTCTATTCAGAACTTGTTTAGTTTTTCTGATTAGTTTACTCAATATATAATAGGCATAGTGCTTTATAGACTCTATTCAAAACCTGTTTAGTTTTCCAAATTAGTTTATTAATTTCTATGTTAATATGTTAACCAGTAAGCTGCTCGGTTGACCTATAGTGTCTTAGCCATATGTTCCAATTCCATCTTAATTCTGTAAGTTTACATAGTCGAGTCAATCCCTTGCCACCAGCAAAGGGATTTGCTGGTGGCATTTTGTTTATGATGACAATAAAAAAGATAATCACATAAGAAAGTTTAATAGTCCTATATATAAGTGGCCAGAGACTAAATGATATACATTCTCTTGGATGTGGGACTTAATTCAAGTACGCATACCATATAAATCTCATCCTAGACAATATTTTCAAAAGTTACCCCAATTGCCAGACTCAAAATAGGTCAAGTTTACAATATCATTTCGAGTTCAATAGTGTTTAAACTTCAATGTCACCACCTTGGTAATTATAAAGATATCCATCGGCCTTAATTTTTTCGAAATACTATTTTTTTTCTTCATCAAAAATTTCTCATACTAAATTATTAAGAAGTTTATTATTCTATGTGTACATGATAAGCTTTTTATGTTTGTTTGGTAGAAGGAAAATAGAATGGAAGAAAAAGATGAAGAGAAAATAGAAAAATGGTATTTTTTAGGAGAGAAAAGAGAAAAAAAAAGGAAAAACAGATAAGTAAAGAGTAGATGTGTTAAATATGTCGTATCGTGCCAGTACAACCTATTTAAAGTAGGCATAAACGTGCTTTCGTGCGGTGCTGTACCGTCCCACTTTTAGTCGTACCGTGTCATGCCAGTCCATAGTATAAAATCATTAGTCTGGCACAATTCACTAGCCCATGCTCAAACGAATGTATTATATCGTGTCGTACCAGCCCACGTGCCTAAACGTGCTAGTCTTTTTAGGCCAAAATTAGTCCATCTAATTAGTAAATTTTAGAAGAAATTAAAGAAAATACGATCTTTTTAAAAGTATTCTCAAACATACGGTACCTCATGTTTATCTATTTTCATATGGTTTTTTTTTTGAAAAATACTATTTTTTCGTGTTTGTCATCTATTTCTCTTTCTCTCACTCAGATTTCATTCCTTCGTGGCTGCCACCTCTTCAAGTTTGCTCTAGTTATGCTTCAATCTTAATTGTGATAATTCTAGGAAATCTTTTCATCTTCTTGTTCAGGCACAATTTTAGAAAAAGTATTTGGGCTCACCAATATGGGATGATATTGGACCAGAATGATGCTCTCTGCAATTGGCCAATAAATTTCTTAACGACTTTTTCTTTTTTCAATCTTAATTATAAGTTACAACATAGGCACGCATATGTCAGTATCATAATGATAATAAATTGATTAAAACATTTTAATTTCTTTCTTAAATTTATAATTTAATCTTTGATAGTCTTCGTAATGCAACAAATTTTCTTTTGATAATTCAGAAAAAAAAAAAATTCTTTTGTTAAAAAAAAAGAGAAAAAATAAAAAAAATAGTAGAAATAAAATTGGATTAGGGTTATAGCTACTTAGCGGCTCAGCTAGAGATATTTTTGTTGGTCCTTAACATTGGGTTATTATTGGAATAATTAGTAGATTAATGTAACAAGTAACTGGTAACGAGAGAAACAAGTAAACGAGTTAGCATAGCAAGTAACTGAGAACTAGAACTGAATTAATGTGACTACTAACCACTAGGTAGAAAAATCTAGTAGTGGTAACAAAAGACCAAAGTACAAACCAAATTGGTTACTGGTAAATAGCTACTAAATTGGTAACTAGAGAAACTAGTAACCAGTTACTGATCTGACTAATTCGCAATCATAGAAATCAATAACTAGTAACCTTATTAACTACTAGCTTGTAACTGATCAGTAACTAGAAAAATCAATAACCAAATTGATATTGGTGACTAGAAATAAGAGAAATCAGAAACCAAATTAGTTATTGGTAACTAGATTGGTTACTGGTTACAAGTAATTAGAAAAACTAATAACTAGTTACAAATATGATTATTTGGCAACCATAGGAACTAATAACCAGTAACCAGATTGATTATTAGCTAGTTACTAGTAACCAATTTTGCAATTGGTAACCAATAACCAATCTTGTAATTTGTAACCAGTAATCAACCTAATTACTTGGTAACCATAGTAACCAGTAACTAATTACAAATTTATTCGTGTAAGTGAAAGGGGAAAAAAAAATTTCAAAGCCAAGACAAAAAAAATAGAGAGAGAGATAGAAAAGAAAAGATTGGTTACTAGTAACTTGCCATAAATTTAGAAATCGGTAACTAGATTGGTTATTTGTAACTATAGTAACTAGAGTGCTAACTGTAGTAACTAAATTAGTTACTTATTTGTTATAAGTTTGGTTACATGTAATCTAATTACTAGTAATCGATTAGTTACCAGCCACAACATTGATAACCTAGTAACCATAGAAAACAAACAGAAAAATAGTAACTAGAATAACTAGTAGCCAATATTTATTTATGTAACCGAATTAATATGACTATTAATCACTAACAAAAAAAATCTAGTAGTGGTAACTAAAGACTAAAAAAACCATAAACTAAATTGGTTACTGGTAAATAACTACTAAATTGGTAACTAGAAATTGGGAACCAGAGGATCTAGTAACCAGTTACTGATCTGACTAATTTGCAACCATAAAAATCAATAATTAGTAACCATATTGATTACTAGCTTATAATTGATTAGTAACTAAAAAAATCAGTAACCAAATTAGTATTGGTGACTAGAAACAAGAGAAATTAGAAACTAAATTAGTTATCGGTAACTAGATTGGTTACTGGTTATAAGTAACTAGAAAAAACTAGTAACTAGTTATGAATATGATTATGTGACAATTATAGGAACTAATAACCAGTAACCAGTAATCAGATTGATTATTAGCTGGTTACTGGTAACTAATTTTATAACCAGGAACCGACAACCAATATTATAATTAGCAACTAGTAATTAATCTAAGTACTTGGTAACCATAATAACCAGTAACTAATTACAAATTTTTCAGTGAAAAATGAAAGATTTTTTTTTTTTTTTGAAAAACAGAAGGAAAAAAAAAAAGAGAGAAAAGAAAATATATTGGTTACTAATAACTTGCCACCAATTTAAAAATCGGTAACTAGATTGGTTATTTGTAACTATAGTAACTAGATTAGTAACTATAATAACCAAATTGGTTACTTGTTATGAATTTAGGTATATATAATGATAGTTATCAGTAATCGATTGGATACCAACCACAACATTGATTGGATACCAGCCAGAACATTGATAACCTAGAAACTATAGAAAACAGGTAAATAGTAACTAGAATAACTAGTAACTAATATTTATTTATGTACTTTTTTTTTAAACAAAAAAAAACTTTGAAAGCAGTTACTGATTTTGTAATTAATAACCATAGTAACTACTAATTAGATTTGTTTACAACTAAGAGGAGGGAAGAAAAAAACAAGAGTAGTTCTTTTTTTCCTAAGATAGAGGGAAAAAAAGAAAAAAAATAGTCTATACTTAGTATTTTTTTTTTAAATCTGAAGAGAAATAATCAAAAAAGATGGAGAAAAAAGAAAAATTAGAAAAAAAATGTAATAATAGGTGTCTGAGTTCGAACCTAGGAGGGAAAGGGATGAAGTCGAATTTTGCTAACTTTTATTCATATTTTTAAATACATGAACTGATTAATAAAGATGGTTTTGATTACAGAACTACCACCGCATTTTTGACGGTATTTTTATAATTATTTGTGTCTTATACCATCGGAAAAAAGTAGGTACTATATATTTTTTTTTTTACGTTTAACTCAATAAAACCTTAAATTTTATTAGTTTTAATATTTCTTTTATCAATTTTTTTTAAATAATTCAAATTTATATAAAAAAAGATACAAATAAATTTAATGTAAAATTTTATCTTAGCTATGTTTGCACTGCACCTGCTTAATTATAAATTTATAATCATTTATAGATTCTTTTTTTTTTAAATAGAAGTCTGTCAAGATGAAGAATCATCAATATAGAGAGTAGGTTGGCACCCACCTATCTCAATAATCCCTTACTTAACGATCCTTGAAAGATAATTATTATTAATAAGAAAAATAGAAAAAAAGAGAACAATAGTTTAGAGCTTACAATCCGAAAGCAAAAATAACTACAAAGACCTAAAAAAAAAAAAGAAAAGAAATTACACGAGCCTCGTTAAAACCTGACTAGACAAACCCAATGGGCAAAAAGTTCTAACCAGGAAAAAGAGTTCTCGTTACTCAAGAAAGAAACCACTAACGAAAATGATAAAAATATTTAGGAGTTAAAATCTCTTACAATATAAGAAAAAATAAAATCTTATTCATTTTTCTCGTTGTTGTTTGACTCTAAGTTTGCAAAATCTTCTTCTTATATTATATGGTATGTTCTTTACATTCTTTTTTTCTCCTTTTTTCTTCTCCTAGATATATCATTCTCCTAATTTTTAACATTCTACCTAATAATTCTACTTGAGGCTAAGGAAAATAGGGAAAAAAATTTTAAAAGACATATATATAAGAAAAATAAAATGATAATAATACACATATTTAACATGCTATCGTGCTGTGCCTATTGTGCTAGCGTGTCGTGCCGTAATTATACTTGTCGTACTATGCTTAGCCCATCATGCCTGATTTATTAGCCCGGCATAGCCCACATAATCGTATCATGTGTAGCACAACCCACAATTTAATATGTTATGTCGTACTTTAGTTGTGCCTACATTAATGTAGATACCCTAAAAGAGTATTCAAAAGAACCTAAATTAATCTGTAACTTCTTATTTATGTAGTTGAAAGTGAATGCATTATTGATAGAACTTTTTTGGTTATACATTATTGAGCATGATGAACTTTAATTTTTGGTTATTTTATTTTCGTACTTAAAAAAAAAAAAAAAAAAACTAGTTAACAAACACTTTTCCTAAATTCGAATTCAAAAACTAGTAAACAAACACCTTTTCTGTTTTCAAAAATCTAAAATTAATTAGAACGAGTATTTATATATATATATATTATTTAATAAGTGAAGTTATCAGTCAAGCTAAAGTACGATCAATTCATATGAAACTATTTGAATAGGTAGAAAAATAGAAAGAATAACAAACAGAATATTAATGAAGAATTTTATTTTTCCTTCATAACAAGAACATGGACGTTTCTTTTTTAATTCAAATTAAGAAAAATCCCTAAACTTTGATACAAGTTACCCAATGAATTTCTTAGCTCTGGCTCATTATAACTTGGTGCCTCTTTTGCCTTCTCCCCTCCTAGGGTTGTCAATTTGCTCCGCGGGGAGCCTCGCCCCTTAATAGGACGGGTTCGGGGGGACTATTCGGGGATGGGACCGGGATCGGGTATGTAAATACATACCCGAGTTGGAGGTCGGGGTTGGGCCGGGGGAGGCATTCCCCGCCCCGATATACTTATTACATTATTTTCTAAAAAAAATTATATATATATAAACATAACAAAAATGAAATTGTATATATAAACATAACACAAATTACATTAT
>JXTC01000013.1:1226474-1342021 GCA_002914845.1 Trema orientale | reverse complement strand
TTAATAAGTTTCTTACAAAAATACCTCTAAATGGAGACACAAATTCGCATAAGAATATTAAATAACAAACTTGTACATTTTTCACACTCCTCAACATACCTGGAAAAACAATCTTAGTTCAATACCACTCAGGTTTGAGTTTTGGATTATTTAGTTTATTGGTTCCTATATTATTTAAAAAGTCTCATTTGGTTCTTAAGTTAAAAATCCTTGAGCTTTAAAAATTGTTCTCTCTTTCGTTCCATTAAATCTTTAGCACAAAGGGAGTACAATAAAACATTTTCCAAAGTTTAAGGACAAATATTAAACCTACTTTTTCTATGAAATTATGATTGTACCTTTACTTTTTCTAAAATCTAAGCGGATCTTGAAACGTTTGGGAACTATTCGAGAATAATTTCGAAAGCTAAAAAACTAAAATAACTAAAATTTAAGGCTCAAAATGAGACTTTCTTATTACTTTAAAGACTAATAAGGTACTAATCATCAAATTTTTATAAGGATCAAGATTAAACAATAATTTCTGAACATTGATGAGTGGCAAAAGAGAGGAAACAATTTGGTTTGTCTTCATACAACAACTAGGAATTAAAGAATATTGAACAAGAAGAAGATAAAGGGGGATTGAAAAAACAAAAAAAAAAAAAAAAGATGAAAATTTCAGAACTAGTAAAGTGAGAATGTTATAGATGGTGGGAAAAGAATTTCTTTGAATTTTTTTTCTTAAATTCTAATTTTAGAATTTATTAACAAATTATAAACGCGAGGGAAATAAAAATTAAGTTTTCAAATTTTGTTATAAGGTTTTTTTGGAAATGATAGGGAGAGACAAAAAGAGGGGTGGCCATGATACTCCCTTATAATTCTGTTTTAATAATAATAATAATAATAATAATATTATTATTATTATTATTATTATTATTATTATTATTATTATTTATTTTTCATTCGGCTTATGACCTTATGTGATTATTTTTTAGGTGACTAGGAAGCCCCAACCTCTAATAACTAAATCTGATTGTGTACTGAGGCTTGACTATAATTACCAAGCTATTACAGCCTCTCTCCATTAAAATGAACTCTCTTTGCAATTACAATACATGGTAAATTCACCTCAACCTGATCATGTTAATTGGCATAGTCCTAATCATATTGATTCATCCTTTCACAAACTCCTTTTCAATATCATCACTTTCTTAAATAACCAAGACAATCACCAAGACTCTCACAAGTCACAACATAACAAAGAAGTAGATGTTTGAATCAACAGTAATTGGGCTGCAGCTCAGCTCAGTTGCAATATGATAAAAACACTTCAATCAGCAACTTTTTCTCTCTCGATAACTGTCTTCTGATCTATCAGTACAGGTCTCTTCATCACTATCTCTATTAAGTGAAGCTGAATCCATAACTTCTTCCATGGCTGCTCCCTCATTCTTGTTTACGGCTAAAAATTCAAGAGCTGTCACAACATCGCTGATTAGAGGCCGTGTAGCCGCTTCCTCTTGGAGACACATGGCTGCAACTGCAAGAGCTTGGTATAGAGCCTTTACAGGGTAATTCCCTTCAAGCAATGGATCAGCCATTAGTGTGAATTTCCTTCTGTCTTTGAATAGTGGTTGTGCCTGCAAAAAGAGCATCATGACCGGTTTGGAGGGTGCAAATTTTGTCTTAGAAACTTCAAACTTAAGTAACATTGTTTTACTAATGCCTTGGCTGAAAAGCTTGAGAAAACATTAAGTAGTTGAGTTGTGAACATTGATCAAGTGACAAGATGGTTCTGCTATGTAGAAAACTATAGGATTTGCTTGGAACAATATAAGCTTCTAAACATACCCAAATAACTAGATTCTGCTCATCTGCTGGTCTTGTGTGGTCTATCACTCTCCTTCCTGTGATTATCTCCAAAAACACCACCCCAAAGCTGTAAACATCGGATTTTGTCGTCAACTGTCCAGTCAGAGCATATTCAGGTGCGCAGTAGCCGTAGGTCCCCATGACCCTGGTGGAGACATAAGACTTATCCCCGGTTGGACCTAACTTAGCTAACCCAAAATCAGAAAGTTTTGGATTAAACTCCTTATCCAATAGTATGTTAGATGCCTTGAAATCGCGGTATATGACAGGGGGATTGGCTTGTTCATGCAAGTACTCGAGTCCTTTAGCTGCACCTGCTGCAATCTTCATTCTGGTATTCCAATCCAAAGCCTTGCTATTTGGAGCTAAATCTGAAAAGTAGAATCCAATCAGAATACTCGGTCAACAAAGACAATGTAACCAGTATGCATTTCGACATAAAATACTTGGAATGATCTTTGCTCTAAAGGGGCACAAGTAGTTTACAGTATGCACCAACTTGAAAGCTTGCAAACTGCAAAACAACTGAAGGAGATCAAGAACTGAATTCAAACTAAAAGTTGACCTCAGGGCCCCTTTGAAGTATTAGCATCATGTAGACGAATATCAGTGTAAGGAAGAACTACTAGAGAGAAACTAGAAAGTTTAGGGGATCAAATGAGAGGGTATAAGTTTTTTGGTTATTTCTTTGGAACTTAAAAGCAAATAAAAAGTTTTTGAGCATACCAAGAAGATGATCCTCCAAGGACCCGTTAGGCATGTACTCATAAACCAAAATTCTCTGATCACCATCAGCACAATACCCAACCAAACTTACAAGGTTAGGATGATGAAGAAGGCTTAAAATCAAAACTTCCACCAGAAATTCCCTATTTCCTTGGAATCCATTCCTGTCGAGTTGCTTAACAGCAACTACCTGAGTGAGAGAACAACAAAAGGATTCAATAAACTCGAAAAACGAAATTTATATGAGAAAGCAAAACAAAGAAAATGAAGGCATGGATTGAAGTAGTACTTGATTTTTGCTTTCAAAGTTTCCTCTATAGACCCTTCCGAAGCCACCTTCACCAAGAAGATTGTCAGGATGGAAGTTTTGAGTTGCAACACATAACTCGCGGAAAGCAAAGATCTGTGCTGTAATATTCCCTTTTCCAATCTTGCTTATCTCTTCAGTTATGTACCTACGTTTGCTGCTGTCTGCAATGAGAGAAATATATTAGTCCCAAAGTTGGCAATGAAGGAGTTGGAGAAAACAGATCTTTGGTTCTCATAAGCTGCTGTCCCAAAAAGCATCATGCCCCTTATCTTAATCAAGTTGTAGAAGATCAAAAACTTGTGATTACTGATGAGAGTACAGATGACCGTGATTTCGAATGAAGGCACATGAAAATGGCAATAAAAATGGTCACTCTGTTGTCCAAACAGAATTATGTTCTTGGTAAAAATGAAAACCTCCTGAGATCTCGAAACCGAAGTAACACAATGATAGGAAATCACAAGCATTTGCCCTCACATTTCATTAGATTTTTATCAATGACTATTAGATACCATTTAACAGAAACTATGTGGAAGTTGTAAACATAAGAAATGGTCACAAAGGCTGAATTTAAGGCAAAGATTGTGGCAAAGCTAAAATCATATCATAACAAAGAACCATGGGATACAAAAACATTTCTTAATCAGTGTATGACTTCTTAAACCTTGAATAAAACATAAAGCTTTACCACTTTTGAAGGAGATATTAGCGAATGAGGCCAAAGTTTTGGTGTCGTGGTATTCCTTGATGCTTTTCTTCAAAGACTTTCTGTCGATTTTCTCTTGTGACATGCAACAGGAAAAGCAACTCATCTTTTTTTCTTTCCCCCTACTAATGAAGCTTCAAAATGACCACAATCACATTCGAGAAATCATTCGAATGTCACATTTAAATCTTGGCGAAATGTAGTATTTCACAACAACAAAATGTTTGATAAGCTTTGATCTCAAAAACAATCAAGCACAACCCGAGAAAGAGAATTCGTTTCGACTATTGAAGATGTTAAAGAACTTGGCTTGGAAAAACCAGATTACTTCTCTGGTCTCTCAAAGAATGAAGAGAAAAAACTTCACGTATTGTTTGTTTTTCTTGGATTTCCTCCATACCCAATGAATTCGTTTAGGCAAAAGACTTCGTCAAAATTTACTATGTTTAGTTAAAAAAAAAACAGGCAGGCACCCATGATGGCTTTAACTACCTCCTCCATTTCTCCCAAAGAAAATTAAAAAAGAAATTGCTGAGATTTTTTTTTTTTTTTTTTTTTTTTTTCCAAATTAGTTCGTCCCAATAGTCATTACTCATTTAGTTTAGGCAATTTTGACGTTAACATTTTTCTGATCACCAATTAATATTTTTGTGTAACAGCCAGCTATATTTATCGATTATACCAATTGTCATGGGCTGTCATACCAACCAAGGTTAAAGCTGTTAGTTAGGAGGATTTAATGATTTATTAACTTTCTATTTTGGATTCTTAAAGTAGTAACAATTTAACAATATGGGAATTATTAACATAGTATATAATAAGAAACAAGAATTATATCATATACCAAAAAATTCCTGGCTAAACTTAATTGTCGCCTGCAACATTGAAAACATCTTCCAGCCTGCTAATCTGAACTTCAAGTTTATAACTTATAAGATCAACGTCACAGTCTTTGTTGTCCAAGTTTCTAATCTCTTAATCATCATTTTTTTAAAACTTAAATTTATAAGAAATTCTTATTTGACAGTAATACATATTCCATGTATTATAGATAGAAGGGACATAAATATAGAAAATAAAAAAATAATAGGCTAAGTTGAAATCGATATCCCATCTAATAATTTAAGCTTTTGGCAGAATTAGACCTTTCTTTTTTCTTTTTCTCAAGTAATTATTTACTCACAGCTGAGGAATCCAGTACCCAACTAGGAAGCACCACCTTGATAAATCAATACTTCGAAACGAACAGGAACAGGATCCACTATCCATACTCCATTGCCTCTTTGTTTAGGTGATGGACATAATTAGACTGGTAAAAATAAATAAATATCCCAAGGTTTTATTCTGAATGATATTTTAGTACCTTAAAGTGAAATAGGGAATGTAGTGAGTCTAATGACATATGTTGGTGGTAATATACATAGAGCAATGCTTAGATGTTATGATGTGAAAATTAGTTTATAATAAAACCAACGTACTCTCCAGATCCTACCATTAGCAGAATATACAGAGTTTAATTTTAAGGCTTTGGGGAGCAGGAAGGAATATGAAATACAGATTATAACAAATCTTATTCTCTGCAACAACTAGGCCAAACACAGCTCTAAAGACTAACTATGCACTATAACTAACTACTGAGCACAGATATCATACATTTCAAAAGGGTAAGTCAAGAACATAAATTTTGTACACTTAAAAGAGCTACTAGTTAAAGCCCAAAAAATTAGATTTCATCTACTTTGTAGAAAGTATCAGTTTAAAACACCATATATTGGAACCAGGACCGCGCACATAATCACCTACTATTGGCCATATTCTTCAATTTCTTCCATTTGTTGGCTACCATTAACCTGTTGCCTCTTGCTGCTTTGATCTCAGCAATCAAGTTCTCAAGCTTGCCAACCCGATCTTCAAGTGCTTTTACTGCACCTAAATCATACGCAGAACGTAATTTGCTTTCTCCTCCATTCTCATTCACTTTTTCTTCTTCTTCACTTTCCTTCTTGTCTTCCGTGGTAGTCTCCACCCCAGTGCCAACTGCGTTCTGCACCACTTCCTCAACTGGTTCATTAAGATGCTCCATCTCTTCATTTTCAATACCCAACAAAGGATTTCCACCCCTTAGAATCTCCCCATTAGCATTTTCATCAATCTCTAGAGAGTTAAACATTTCCTTGATTGTCAACTTGTCCTCCCGATCAGATTCCCGACCTTTAACATCGTCACATTTAGGAGAAAACCCAGGAGGACAAGATTTAGCCTCACTCTCTTCTCTCAGTTTATTTTGCCTTCCAACACTCTCCACTTGATCTTTGCCACCAAGTATCGTTCCATTCCACCAATTAAAGTATCTCAAGGTAACCTCCGGACTGAAAAACCTTGATGGGATATATAGCTCTCCTAAGCTTATTGGCTTATTATAATTCCTCCAAGCCATAGTGTGTTTCACATTGGAGCGAACCACATTACCAGGTAAATCTTGATCCAATCCAAATTGCCTAGCTACTCTATGTGGGAGATACTGCTCAATGCAGTGGCCAGAGTCACCAAACTCTATTCCCACCAACTCAGATGGCCTCAGACACCGAGCAAATGATTCGAGTTCTTCATCCAAGTCCGGAGTAACACAAATCCACTCTGACTTTTCTCTGTAGAACTTGCTTTGAACACAGTTATTATCCATTTCCGTAGCATATGGACGCCATGAAAAATACTCTCCAGACGAGTCTAAAGCAGACTGCAAGTTCCCATATTCTGGTTTCTTCACTTTATGCCATTGAGCTAACCTTGGCTCACCTACTTGAACCAAATTTCTTTCTGGCTGTAAGTTTAAAAACCTCTCCCAAGCCCAAACAAGGACCAGTTGAAACGGAGCCCAGAGAGTGACTTCCCTCTCGGACTCACTCAAAGCAACCATCTTTCCTTTCAACAAAGTCAAATCTCTATAAATGGTGGCCAAAACAGCCGGTGCCAAAGCGACTCTGGTACCTCTAGCTAGACGAATCGCAAGTGGGAAAAGCTGTTTCAATACGGTAGTTCGAGAAAGACCAGGGAAAACAAACCTCGACAGCCATAGAGAAAGAAAGGCTTCATGCTCCAAATCGCTCTCTTGCTCCATGAAGCGCTTCATCCACACATGTTGGCAAGCTTTCTTGGCTTTCGACCTGATGAAATCCAATCGAGCTTCGTTCAATTTTTCCTCGATTGCTCTCACTTTTGAAGCCTCAAGAAGACCAAGAAAAGTCTCGGGTGGACCGAAAACAGGGCACCCCAAAACAGAGTAGCCTCCACAGAACATCATATCCTCCAAAGTCAAGGTTACTTCAGCCCAACGAAACACGAAAGTATTAGTCTCCGGACACCATTTCTTTCCCAACTCCAAAATCACATTTGGGTATTTGTTGATTTTGTAGGTAGAACCCATGATCGCGTCAAAAATCCCAGCTTTCTTCCACGTGAGTTGATACTTGGAACTCAAACGTTCGACCCAAGTTTTCCAGTTCTCTTGGGGGAAAAACCAACCATTGAACGCCACGTCGAAGGGTAAGCTTCCCGGTTTCGCAACGGTGGTCGAGGAGGGACGAAGGGTCGCTCGGGGGAGGTTAAAGGAGGGGTCTTTGATGGAGGTTACAGTTGGTTTGAGAAAATGGGCTGTTTTGAGAGTTGGGTTCTTCCCAGTTGGTGAAACCATGATTTCTTCCCTTGATTCGACAATGGAGTCCTCCATTTTCTATTGACCAAACATGAAGAACACTAGATTAAAGAAAACTCCTCTAAAGGTTGAAATTTTTTTATTTTGGGCTGAAAAAAGGTTGCAACTTTTGGTTAGTCAAGAGTCAAGACATGGTTTGGCGTCTGGGTCTCAGTTTGCATGTTAAGAGAGAGATGGGAAGCGAAAAGACAATTTTGGGCTGTTGTGGCGATTAAAAATAAAGCATGTATTAACATTATTTAACATTGTGCATAAATCATAATCCTTCTCAAAAAGAGAAAAAGAAAACAACTTAGTGCACAATGACGGGATTAGTGATTACTTTACTCATTACTGATATCTATGTGCCTGTCATACTCTTTTTTCCTGGTTTGGTACAATAAAGTGATTGGTATTATATTATGAGACTAAACACATTCTATCACTGAGCACACAACTAAAATCTTAATTAGATGCTAACTCAAAAAAAAAAAAAAGGAAAAAAGTCTTAATTTAGGTGCCAATATAGCTTCCTATAAAAGAAATGACTTATCATCACATGCTTTGCTAATTTCAAACTTAAAAATTCAATCAAAATCAATTAACAATATAATTGATTATTTCTTAATGTTAATTTGATGTTGAATTTGGTCACACTTGAGTAGCCAAAATAAGTCTTTTTATCCAAAAAAAAAAAAAAAAAAAANTAAATACAGCAATCTTTTGCTTTCTTTCCCCCCAAACCTTTTTGCTAAAATGGTAAATTTGTAGTAAGGGATAATTGTAAAAAAATAGCCTAAAGTTTGGGTGTTCTGCAATTTAAATCCTGAAGTTTGGACTCTGCAAAATAATACTCTGAGATTAGGAATTTCTGAAAATTAATACCCTGGACAGATTTTTTGACCAATTTTAGGATCGAAAAAACAATAATATCCTCAATTAAAACTAGATTAATCCATATTATTCATCTTAATTTTGAGGATATTATTGTATTTTATCAGTTAAAAATCAACACAGGGTATTAATTTTCAAAAATTCGTAATCTCAGGATATTATTTTGCGGAATCCAAATTTCAGAGTTTAAATTGCAGAACATCCAAACATGAGGGTATTTTTTTGCAATTATCCCAATTTGTAATGATATAGATGCTTGTTTCACAGTAAAATTTACTCCTTATTTTCTATAAACGGAATATATGTACTAAGTTAGTCCCTTTTTTCCTTTTTCTTCAAGACTAAGTTAGTCCTTAATATATATTGCTATATCTCATCCACACTATCACAGTATTCTTATTATACATTGACTATGGTGATAAGGAACGAACTTATAGACGAAGAAAAAAAAAAGGTGGTGGGTTTACATCTTTATCCTTTATGGTTATATCTAAAGTCTCATTTTCGACCTGTTGTGTATAAACTTAGCTTCCTATAAATCAACATGGCTTGTGGTTTATTTGAAAAAAAAAAAAAAAAACAGTATAGGAATACAAGGGCCATGCTCTATAGCCATTCAAGAAAGGATAAGCAGAAAGCTTGTAGCATAGACAGCTGCCTTCAAAACACTATTTTAGGAAATCTGAGTTATGTATCAAAGAAATCATATAGACGGTAATACCCTTTCTTGTTTTTTCTCATTTCTGAAGGGACTTATTTTCAAGATGTGAGTGAAAGCTTTCACATCATTTTTAATGCACAAACAGCCCAAGATTGTATAGAAATGGAAGGCTTGTCACCATTACCAAGTTGTCGAACCAGTGCCATTATGGTCATAGGGTAAGGCAGGAAATCTACATAATTGGATGGCATCTTTTCATGGAGAACCTTTGATTTCTCAGGAAGTACTTTGACAGAAAGGCTGTTAATACTCAGAATCATCTATAGCTAGCTTCTAGACAATATCCAGGGTGGCTCAAAGATTGTTGGGGCCGTAGGCAAATCTCCAAATAGGGCTTTTTACATTTGAGAGTAAAAAAAAAAAAAAGGAGGGCTACAGTAAGGGTGCCCCTATGTAGGGCCACCCTTTATATACCATTTGATGGGAATCTGTGGGGAATAACGGGAATCTGTAGGGAATCTATTTATACACAGATTCCCATCAAACGGTGAATAGACAGGGTTCTACGCAGGAACGCCCATACTGTAGACGCGCCCAAAAAAAAAAGACAACAAAGAAATTAGAGAAATAAAAAAAAAAGAGGAGGGCTACAGTAGGGGCGCCCCTACGTAGGGCCACTCTTTATATACCGTTTGATGGGAATCTGTGGGGAATAACGGGAATCTGTGGGGAATTTATTTATACACAGATTCCCATCAAACGGTGAATAGACAGGGCCCTACGTAGGGACGCCCCTACTGTAGACGCGCCCTTAATAATTTTGCATCTCAAAAAATAAGAAAAATAAATTTTCAATAAATTTTTTTTTTGGGCGCGTCTACAGTAGGGGCGTCCCTGCGTAGGGCCCTGTCTATTCACAGTTTAATGGGAATCTGTGTATAAATAGATTCCCCACAGATTCCCGTTATTCCCCACAGATTCCCATCAAACGGTATATAAAGAGTGGCCCTACGTAGATTCCCCACAGATTCCCGTTATTCCCCACAGATTCCCATCAAACGGTATATAAAGGATGGCCCTACGTAGGGGCGCCCCTACTGTAACCCTCCCCAATTATTAATCAAATCTTTATATTCAAGTCTATCCAATAAACCTTTCTCAATAGACAGCATAATTAATCCATTTAATCTTTTTTGCGACATAGTTGATCTCAAATAAGACTTTATCAACTTTAGTTTTAAAAAGCTTCTTTTTTTCTGCAGAAACAACTGTTATAGGAATTGCTAGTAAAATTCTATAAGCAATACATGCATTTGGAAAAGAATCAATTTTTTTTAATGAAATTAAATACTTCAATTGGGCTATTGTTTTCTTTTTGAAAAATTTCTCTTAAAACTCTTAATTCTGAAAATAAATCAAAACCATCTATATCAGAAAGTTTATCATATTTTAAAAAATCTTCAAGATTCAAACAATACTTTTCTAAAACATCTTCATTCAATAGCTTTAATTTCTTAAAATTAAATAAAAATCCAAAAATCTTTTCATACACCTCAAATTGCTCAAATCTAGTTTTAAGTGAACAAAGAACTTGATCAACCATGTAAATGAAGTAATCAATTCTAAAAGATTCTTCCAGAGATTGTATTGCAGTTTCTTTAGTTGAAATTATAGCATGTACAAATCCATTTTCTCTATAGTTTTCACAAAAAAAAAAAAGAAAAAGAAAAAGAAATAAGACGCTTTAATTGATCTATAGCTACATCAATATGCATATTCTCTCTTTAAAAGCTCTTACTAACTAAATTAACAGCAAATAAAATATCATACCAAATAGTCATATTTAACAAAAATTCAAAATCCTCTAATTCATATATGGCTAGACATTTTGCTTTACTCTTTATTTTAGGATCATCACTAATTTCTGCAAGTTCATACAAAACGTCTTTTATGTATGGAGCTTGAAATCTAATAGCCTTAACATTTTCAATACGACTTTTCCAATGAGTTTGTGACAATGATTTGATAGTTAAATTAGGTATGTTATCTTTTAATATTTAACATCTCTTGGGCGAAGAAGAGAATAATGAATATATGCGTTGTAAGACTCCAAAAATTGATATAGCTCTAACACAAGATGTGGCAACATCACAAGGTACTAAATTAAAACTATGATAACCACAAGGTGTATATAACGTTCTAGGATTTATCACTAATAATCTTTTCTGCACACTTTGTTTCTTTCCTTTTGTATTAGACCCATTATCATACTCTTGTTCTTTTATGTTATTGATATCAAATTTTATATTTTCAATTTCTTCAATAAGTTTACTAAAAAGGCCTTTTCCAAAAGTATCATCCACTTTCAAAAATCTTAAAAAGTATTCTTTTATTTTTATTGGATTTGTTGAAATATCTACACACCTTAATACGAGGGACATTTGTTCTTGGTGACTTATATCTGGAGTACAATCAAGCATGATAGAAAAATATTTTTTCTCTTTGATTTTTTTCAAAATTGCACATTTAACCTCAAGTGCTAATAATTGTATCAACTCATTTTGAATATTATATCCCAAGTAATAATTATGAATTTTACCATTCTGAATGCGTCGAACATGTTCTTTTATAACTGGATCAAATTTAGAAATCATCTCAATGAGACTTAAAAAATTCGCATTATCCTCTTGATAGATTTTCTCGTTATTTCCACAAAATGCCAAATTTTTTTTAGCTAAACTTTTTACAAGAGCAATAATTCTAACTAAAATATTTCTCTAATATTCCTTCTCTTTATTAATTCTTTCCTATACATCTCTATCAATTGTTCTGTCTTTTGACAATCTAATTTCTAAATCAAATCAATTACTCATGTTAACTATGTGCTCATTATTTGTTTCATGGCTTTTCAATCTCATACCAAGGTTTTTCTAATCTTTAGTTCTTTCGTTATCCAATTGCGTCATATTAGATTTCGTACTACTAAACAATTTGCAACAAAAGCAATATACCTTATCAAAATCTTTTGAATATACTAACCATCTTCTATCATACTTTTCCTCATTTGCTAGTTTCCTCATATAATAAGTAGTTGAGATATGCCTACAGTTTTCATCTTTAGGAAAATTTATATCACCCTCTCTAATTGGACTTTTTTCTACTAATAAATCTCTCAACTTATTATTAATATTTTCCCACCTTTCCGGATCATAAACATTAATAGAAATATGACTCAAACTTTCATTTTGATCTCTAGTTTCTATGTCAATTCTATCTATTTTATTATTTTTTTGACATTCTTCTTCAATACTCACATTATCATGTGTTTTATTAATATCATTCTCTATAGATTTTTCTACCACCGCTTCATTATCCCCTGATTCATTAAGATTTTCTTTTTCAGTTGTTTCTTTATTTGAGTTCTTTACCTCCCTCTTACTATTCGTAAGAAACTTTTCAAGAGCCCTTTTTTGTGATTGAATTAAACTCTCTATTTTTCTCTTTTTCTTTAATTTCTCATATCCAGATGGATATTTTCTATTAGACATATTTATTTCAATATTTTAAGTATAAGAACAAAACAACTATAGACAAGAGAATAATAATAGAAAATAAAAATGCTACTATAAAATTCAAACAATAATATTAATTAATAAATTAACGCAAGAATATTAATTAATAAATTAACAAGAAATAAAGAGTAAGAAATAAAGATATAACTTGTGAAACAACTTGTGGTGAAACAATTAGGAATGACAAGAGAGATTGGTGTTGATGGCCAAAAATAAAATAAAGTTAAAAGAGAGGAAAAGTCCAAATACCCCTCATACATAATGGGCTTAGGACCAGAAAGGGTCACTCATGTAGGAAGAATTCTCACATGCACAAGCTCGAAGAGGTTAAAGGCATAACTTAATTTTCTCACGCATAATAAAAGATATGGGTCAATATGTTCATGCCACACAGTCATGATAAATTCAACTGGTATACACATTATTCATGCCAAGCAATCATGCTAAATTCAGTTAATATTCATATTATTGATATATTTTCTCCATGCATTTATGCTAATTTATTCATGCTGAGGTTGATATCTATGCTTCCAATACGCTCGCACAATGCATTATGCATAATTTCTGAGCTCATGCACATGCAATTCATGCACGATATAAGCTCACATGTGGAACATGCCTATACTATTAGTATTTTTATGTAATATGGCACAATAAAATACTTATAAATATAGCAAATATATGTATATAATATAAAGTGGACCCAAGCCACTAATAAAGGGGATTCAATAGTGGGTGGTAGAATGGAAGACACAAAAGTTTAGTAAAATCTCGTCAATAATTTAGTTAAGAAAATTATGGCTTACTTAGGAAGCACATAATTTTAAATTAAATTATTGGGAGAGATAAAAGGATCCCATAAATTCCAGGAAGCCCAAAAATAGACATAACCTGATTAAAAAGCCAAAGCCCAAATATAGAGCCTATGAAGACCAGAAAAAAAAAGTCTGGTATAAGCCTCATAGTCCCATAAATCAGAGTCTAAAGCCCAAACGTAAAAGCCCAAGGGGAATTTGACCATGGAGAAGAGTCCAAGAGAGTGTAGTCAAACATAGCCTTCAGGTTAGCAGTTACCATGTTTTCTCATTCTGTCGTTAGCTAGAAAAGAAAGAAAACCCCAGCATTGCTTGATTTGAGTTCCTATATTTCCCAGACCTCAGTGATACAGTGTCATGTCTTGTTCATCATTTAATAAGCTGTCCAATCTTAGCTTTGGGAAAAATTTGAGGAAAAAGAGAGACTAAAACTTACCTAAATTGAGAGGTTCTTCAAAGACCACTGTTTTGTTTGAATATGGAATTGGCTTATAAAATAGGGTCCTTAGCTGCTAGATGGACTCAACCTAGAGGTAGCATTCTTCCTCTCGTCTTTGATCCAATCTCTGCTAAAAACTAGTCAATTCAAATTCATATAACTTTAGCTCTTCCCTTTAATTACCCGTAACCACTAAGAATAGAGATCCTACCATAAATCAAAAGTTTTACCTTACAAATGCTCATCTCCCTTATACCCGTGTCATGGGATCCTAATAATTTACTAGGCTTTTCTCCCATTCCTCATCTCTACTATGATCTTGTAATTTGGCATTATACTCTATTTCTAAACTTTTTTTTTAGAAAAGAACTTGATTGGTGGAAAGTATGGGATATCTTTAATTAATAAGGTCTAGTGTTAATGTTTATTTTTTTGGGAGAGCCAGCAGTTCACAGAAATTTAATCAGTACCAGAATTTTTGACTATTTTAAGAATTACCCCCCAACAATTGGCAAGAGAGATGGAATTGAAAACTAAATATGAGTCTTTTTTTTTTCTTCAAAGTGTGTATTGTAAAATAAAAATAAACAAGTTTATATTTATAAGCAAATTTAGAAGTAAAACTATAACAATACAACACTGACAACTTTTAAATTCTAACTTTAAAGAAACTTTACAATAAATATAATAAATAATAACTCGGCTCAATAAATAACGTTAACATTCAATGGTAACAACTAAGACTTTAGTTACAAGCCTACAATGTTTTAAAAAAGTAGTATAATATACGTCTTGTGCTCTTATTTTTCAGATTAGATAAATAGTTAAAAATAGCCTAAAGTCAAAAATATAGGCTTCTTTATACTTTTTAATTTTTTTATTTGATTTTATCACAATTCACATTTAATTAAAGCATCTGAGTCAAAAAAAGTACCGAAAACATATATAATATTAATATATACAAAGAAATTTTGGGGCCTTATTGAATTGGGGACCTTAGGCAAGAACCTAGATTGCCTATAGGTTCAGCCAGCCCTGACAATATCAGTCGTGTCTCCAAAATATGAATGAAAATGGACGTGAGCAATTATAATAGTGATAAAAAAACTGGTCCATAGTTGTGATCATGAATGCGAATCATGAAGCAATGGATAAGTGAATAATTCCAAGTTATCGAGAAACAATAGTTTCAGACAAAGCCATATTGTACTGTAGATCGATTATCTGGTACTCGAAGAAATATAAGGAACAATATCTCGACACGAAAATTGTTTAAGAATATAGTGTTAATAGATAGGATACATAATGAATAGACTGAATATGAGAATATTGATATTTTCTATTCATAACGTAAACGAATATGTACAAGATATTTATAGGGATGTTTTGTGACAAACATCCTACAAACAAACTACTTAAAACAAGGAGGGACTCCTACAAACGTGTTCCCCAAAACATAGAGGAATTATTTCCCTTGATATTTCAACACTCCCCCTCCAGTTGGTACATGCACATGAGTTTTAGAACAACTTTGGAAATCTCTCATGCCAGACTCAAGTACACATGAGTTTAACAACAAATAGATTTGTAGAATTTCAAATACCAGGCTCAAATTTACATGAGCTTCACAGTACCACAATCAATTTTAGAAGCTTCACATGCCAGGCTCACACCATCGGAAGCTTCACAACATAGGTTTCGATTCAAAAAGTTCACATGTCAGGCTCACACCATCATGAGCTTCACAACATAGGCTTCAATTTGATTTTTAGATTTTTTTTTTTAAAAAGATGTATCCTCTCTTTTTTTTGTTTTTTTTTTTAAGGAATATATATATATATATGCCAATGATACAAAAGGAATAAATAAAATAAAATAAATAAAACAAAATGGGTTGCGGGAAGTAATAAGCTTATATATATATATATATGTATTTGAGAAGAAGTGGACTTTAGTGTTTTTGTTGTTTTTTTTTTCGTTTTTTTCTTTTTTTTTTAATAAAAAAAGTATATATATAAACTATATAAACTATAAACTATATATAAAGCCCACGATTTTTTTTTTTTGTTTTCGATCCAAGTCCAACCAACGAGGACTTGAACTTGAGGCCCACGAAATGGACTTGGGTAGGAGTAATTTGGGCCCAAGTTTTTCTTCTTGGCACTTAAAGGCCTATCACATGTTGAATGTTAAAGCACTAAATACTTGCAGCCTCCAAGTCTGATAAGAGCACCAGCAGCTATTCGGAAGGGGGTTGGCGGCTGGCGGCGAGATGCTCATGGGTTGTCTCTAGTGAGGCGACCAGCCAAATGGCGATGGGGAATAGGCAAGTTTTCGGCTGGGCCTGAGGCAAGCTGCGAGGGCGAGCTCCGAGAAGCCAACGACGTCGATGGCAAGCTGCGGGTGTGGTCGCGGAAGAAGCAGTGCCATGTATGACAATGTTGATTTATATATATACAAAAATGAAGGAAGGAAAATGGCTTTCTTTTTGTGATTTTTTTTTTCAAAAGATGTGGATATTAATTGGCAGATTGGTATTTGATTTTTCTTACTAGAATTTCGCTGGAAACATCAAAGGAACCTTGCTCTGATACTATGTTAATAGATAGGAAATATATTTTGAAGATACATGATGAATGGATTGAATACGAGAATATTGATATTTTATATTCATAGTGTAAACGAATATATACAAGATATTTATAGGGATGTTTTGTGACAAATATCCTACAAACAGGCTACGTAAAACAAGGAGGGACTCTTACAAACATGTTCCTCAAAATAGGGAGGAATTATCTCCCTCGACATTTCAACATATAGCTTATACTACAAACAATGATCATAAGAATTAGTTCTAATGCAAAACCAAGGAATGCTTCAGCTTATAGACACATTGAACATGTGCATGTAACTTTGAGTGCTGTTAAAAATACATAAAATTCTAGTAAGAGTACATTTTAAACATTAACCATACGTGATGATAGAAAATATAGATCACTGGCTATATACAAGACAATGCTTTGCAGTATATAGGAACTAGAAGCGCGGGATACAGACATGCACAGCAAGTTAATATCACGTTTAAGTAAAATTGAAACTTAAATAATGTAAACGTATATATTTAATAATATGTATGCTGCTTATTTTATGTACACCTTTTCATATAATAAAACTTTAAGCCTACAAAAAGTTTAAAGTAAAACTAAAATCCAGATTCCCACATTTATTTTAGATCCATTTTTTCCCATACTAACATTTTTATATAAGGATGATTCAACCAATCCAAATCCTAAGAAGGATAGAACAGTTGAGAGTGTAATCCTAAGAAGGATAGAATCATGGACAGAGAAAGTTAGATTTCATCAAATCATGGACACACAGATTTATATTAGATTTCATCTTTATTTTAGAGTTATGTTAAACAAAACCCAGATGAGTAAAGAAAAACGAATTGATTTGAATGTTGAATTTTCTTTCACAAACCAACGGGATTGGATTAAATGCATACCAAACCTATGTCTCTACACGACATCCAATTAATGTCTCTATAAGAGATTCAACTAGAAAATTTCATGAAATATTGGAATATTTTAGATATGCTATATGGATTTCCTTGACACTTTTCATTGTAATGGCATATTTACTTCATTGGAATCATAATTGGAATAAATAAAAAAAGAAATAAATGAGAATAAAATAGAAAAGTATGTGAATCATTTTTTGTATTACGTCGTTTACTCAAAATTAATAGGAAAACGAATCATATTCATTAGAATACTATTCATTTATTTACTTAACCTAGGAAAGGTAATATGAATGCGTTATATTTATTAAACTGTCCTTTTAAATATATGTACATTTTAAAGTAGATTGATTTTTTGGGGTAAAATTGTATTTTACAATTTTAATAATTAAAAAAGAGGAAATGAGTGCTTATGGATAATCTCATTTACGGGTAATCTCATTCCTTAGGGTATTAATGAGGAAGCATTCCCATTCTTTTTCCCTAAATTTGTGTGGGCCCCACACATTTCCCTATTAGTTGCCAATCCAGTAGATATATATATTTTTTATCTATGTGTAGGTATTTTTTTTAGCCGTTGAATCATCATCTAATGGTAATCCAACGGTTATAATGAGGTGCATGAAAAGACGTGCGTCATTAATGTTATTTCTCTCTCCTACTTTTTACTATTAAAAAAAATGCATAAAAAATTTTGATTGGCCAAAACAATACCTATGCATAGGTAAAAAAAAAAAAAAATACCTACTGGATTGGTACCCTTCCCTATTTCTCATATTTTAGTAAATATTTAAATAGGAATCATAACCCATATATCATTCCCATTTCTCTTTTAGTAAATATGCCATAAAAGTTTTGAAACTTGAAAATAAATTAAAAAAAAAGAGAAGCAGAAAAAAAAGGTATTATATTTATTTGAAATGTGCAAGAGAGAATATGAAGTTTAATTTTCGAAAATTATGGTTCAACACTCTCACCTTTATTTAATATTGAACATAGTACCTGAAAAAAAAAAAAAAACATGCACAATATAAGTTACAAATTGATAAATGCTACTTTGGCTCATCTAGCTGTGAGAAAGTTGAGCATCACAACCCCCACCAACTTAAAAAAATTCTCCTCAGAATTTGCGTACTCCCATCAATCCATTATTGGGTTTTCATATCTCTTTCTTTGATTATAAAGTAACCTTTAATATTTTTACCCTTCGAAAAAAAAGGTAACCTTTAGTATTTTTCAACAAGCATAATCAATAATAACATAGAAAGTCCTGAAAGTACATTGTCCTACAACTCCATAGAAATAATTTAAGCACAGTAGAAACATAGTGATCTTTAACCAGAGTAATCAAATTAGTATTTGCTTTGTTCTCTAGTGACAACAAAATGTATTTGTAAGGAGATCTCACTTATGCACTTTAATCTCATTCTCTTGTTCTCTGGACTATGTTTTGGTAGAGAGAAAAGAAACTGAGAGGAAGGAAAAAAAGAGTGAAAAAAAATGTATAGAATGGAATGAAAATAATTTTCCACCACGTTTGTTTGGTATGGAAGAAAGAAACTAGTTTAACTAAAAATAACTATTTTGCCCATATGTTGTTATTGTTTAGAGTGTAAGAGTAGTTAGTAATTTAATACACATTAACTAACAAAACCCTTTCGGCTTCCCCCCATTTTTTTAGGAGAAAATATCAAGTGATCCCACACCAAATTTTTTCATCCATTTTCCCTTCTGCCATTTCTTTCCTCTCCTTTTTCTCTCCCACCAAATATACCAAACATAGCACTAGTGACAACTCCACCACCATTCACTTTTTGCCGCTCATAGTATCATTACACTCCCGTTAGTTATTTCATTCTTGTTGACTATTGGACATAGTCATAGTTGTGTGAGTCCACATGAATCCCACGTAAATGGGCGACCTAAATGCGTTGCATGCCTTTTTGAAGTATAGAGTTATCGCTCCCAAAATCCTCTCCCTTTCCTTTTGATACTTACCATACCTGAATAATGGCAATCGAACATATTATTTTAGTTGAAAGCAGCTGCTACGTCTAGTAGCTGGTAAACAGATAAGAGAATATACTACACATTGCACCAAATTTGTTGAGCTTAGGCAACATATTGTTTAAGAATGGATTATAAAGGGGTTCAATTGTCTTAAGAATTGTCTCATACTTTAAGACTGCAGCTAGTTATCCAATCATGCCCAATGGTAATGGTCACTTATTTACCATTGTTTTTTTTATCAATAATTTCATGCAACTCAGTTGAACTTATTATGTTAACACGGTTGAGAAACAAAAGCCCTGAAAGAGGAGTTTGTTGTCTCATTTACAGCAAGAAAATGTTCTAAAAAGTTGGAATGTCATTAGATCCAAGCAAGCATTTCTTAATAAAGTAGATCTCCCCAGCTTAAAATAATGTCATTAGTCCCTCTTATGTTGGGAGCTTATATTATGCTAGTGTAACAGTGGCCCCCAGTTTGAACGAGCATGTATATGATGTTTCAGAGGTTTTCTCAACAAACTTTTACAAAATATCAGAAAGAAAAAAAAATTCAAACATATAACTACAAATTTTAGATTAAACTAACACAATAATTGTTTTTAATAGAATATAAAGCATTTCTAGATAAAAATAGATAGATAGATAATATATATTATCGGTTCTTACACAATTTTAAGTAGTGAGAAAGTGGAGAAGAATTTACGCAAATTCTAATAACATAGCAAACTGAAGACTTCAGGCACTAGACAGAATCAGTCATTGTTTCATTCTAAAATAACTAAATAAGAAATAAAAGGGATTTTTCAAATGAAATACAATCAAAGATTGGATTGGCACACCAAAACGAATCACACAAACATAACACTAACACGTAAATGAGCTTAATAAATCTACTAATACACATAATTGTCCATTCACTGTTATGCAATGGAAATCAAATGCTTGAAACTAATTTGATGAGTATTAGTAGAATCGTTTAATGATAGACACGTAAAAATTTGCTTAGTAGAATCATTTTTCAGTCTAGTGTTAAACAGCATTCATTGACTACCCTGGTCTTAACACTAATAATATCCTCACCTAAGAAGGACACAAAGACAAACAAATATCACCACTAAAAAATTTGCAGATCTCTCAGAAAGGTTCATCATCAATGTAAGTCAGTCCACTACTTTTAATTAAACACTAATCTTCATTGAGATGCAAAATTCAAAACTAGATTTTTTTTTCCCACTAATATTTGATCCATAACAAGAAATTAGATTTGTAATTGATCCATGAAAACCCAGTTGTTTATGAAATAAACAAACAAAACAAGATATTGATTCTTCTAATTCATTACAAGGATGCAACGAAACTAAAAATGAAATGAACCAAAAACAAGTAACACCAAGCTCATCATTCCATTTGACAAGTCATAACTCAATCCAAATATGAAAATAATGAAATGAAAAAAACAGTACTAACCAATCGCAAATCTCTCAGAAAGGTTCAAATCATCAATGGAAATCAGTCCACTACTTTTAAATTATACACCAATCATCATAGAGATGCAAATTGTAAAGAATAAATCCATGAAATCTCAATGGGTTTATTCTTTTCCCCTAATCAAACTTGATAGGATTAAATTGGAGACAAAAAAAAAAAAAGATTCAATATTGCAAGCTATTCATGAAACTAAAAACAGAACAAATTGCAACTTTTTAATAAAAAGGAATAATCCCTCAGAGTGAATTTTACATCAAAGTGATTTCATACTACTTTTAACTTAATTAGATAACTCATCACAGGGATAGAATACAAAAAAGAAAAAAAAAAAAAAAAAAAAATCAAACCACTCATTCTAATTGAAGAATCAGTACCCATATATCAATTTCATCCAAAACACTGAAATCTACAAGATTTGAAATGGATTCTCGAAACCCAGAACCAAAATTTTGGTATATATCGAATACAGCAAAAAAAATTGAAATCTCTAGATAAGGGTCAAACAAAAATCGCAAGACCTGAGTGAGTGAGTGCGACAGAAGAAGGCTTACAAGCTGGTACTAGGGTTTAGTTGTTTTGTCCCCTTTTATAGGGAAACGATAATACCTGACGTTAAAGACTACATGTCGTTCATATAGGAAAGAAACGACACCTTTAGTTTCCTGTCGTTATATGGTGAGTAAACTATGTCGTTTGTTCTTCTTGTGAACGAGAATGACATGTCGTTCACAAGAAGAACAGACGTGTTTATTCGGTGTCGTTCTATGGCTTGTAAACTACGTCGGAACTTCATGTCGTTCATATTCAGTACTTTGACCAGGCACCTAAACGATATGTCGTTTTTTTATCTCACATATTTTGAAAAAAGAAATATCAGGTACAGAATAAGAAATTTTCATCCACTACGGCTCTACCGACACTAGATACAGAGTGAGTTTGGGAATCTCGAGTTTACCGCCATGGAAGCTCAGCTAGAGAAGAAACTGCTGATGGGTTTTCTTCTATTTACAGTATTATTCCTCTCTGGTGTCCGAGCTTGGACTGGTGAGATCCATGGGAGAGTCGTCTGTGATGTCTGTGGTGATTCCTCTATTGGACCTGAAGACCATATTCTTGAAGGTCCTCTCTCTCTCTATATATATATATATGTTTATATATGTATATATATAATTAGCTCAGTTTTGCCTTATCTTTTGTGTGTGATTATGCTTATTGAAAATTCTTGTGCTGGGTATTTGTCTTGCTTTGTATTTTTGTTCTTCTATGGCTGTTGGCTGTGATCATTGTGAAAATTGGAGTCTGGGTTTTTGCCTTTGGTTGTAATCATTTGTGAGTTGGTGATAATATTGGTAATTACTTCTAAAAATTCTTCATTTTGGGCATTTCTGATACTGGCTTGTAGACGAGTGTGGTTTTATTATTATGACATCAGCTATGATCAATGAACTATAACTATATAGCCATCAAAGATATAAAGATTCAATAGTTTTACCTTTTATTTCCGTTTTGTGAGGGCTTACACATGTATTGGATCAGTAAACTTAGAATAATCCTGGTATTTGAGACTTGTATTATTCCTGAAATTTTGATCAAGTTCTTATCTTCCTAATGGGGAACAGACTGACCATGTTTTTGTCCTCTGAAATCTCTTTCTTACCCTAAATCTATCACCTTTTGTTTTGGGGAAAAAAAAAAAGAAGAAACACTGTGTTAAGTATAAATATTGACTGCAAGATGTCATGAAACACAAAGCCCTTCCAAGTTGTCAAATTAATATGCTTAGCAATTGAAATTCGCTTTAATTTTCTTTAAATATGAAAGAGATAATATGCCGAATGTAAATCACGTTTTGCTTCATTGGGCCTACTATTTGGATTTGGAACGAAAGTCCCCCTGCTTTTTTTTCAGGACTAGTTCAATTATCTTTGTTAAACATTGCTTTCTGTTGAGAGCTGTTATTGTTCTGGATGAATATATTTAGGGTCATTACTAAATGATCCATTTACTGGTTACTTCATCCAATCATCAATGACATTATCTAGAAAGGAATTAATTTTCCTTCTTTTAATTTTTTTAATTGAACGAATATTTAGTAAATTTCACTGAATTGAAATGCATGCAAATTTAGACAACAGAGGTGATGCTTGAGGTTCCAATTTGCTTTAACTAATTCTGTTACAGTAGTTCAAGCCTTGAGACAAATCTGATCAATTGTGACTTCTTTTTTCCTTGTCTTCTTCAAAATGAGCCATCTACCAATAATGGAACTTTGCATGACATAACAATATGAGTTGATAGCTCAACCTTTTACCTGCTATAAATAGATTGTTCTACTGATATCAATAATTCTCATCCCAGTTTGTGTTTACATTTGAGGATGCATAAAAGGGTAGTTTTGATTTGTCAAATGCAGGTGCTGAAGTAGCTGTTCTTTGCATCACAAAATCTGGGGAGGTCCTAAATTACCAGGCATTCACTAATGCTAGGGGGATATATACGGTGGCAGAGACAATGCCTGAGAGTGACCGCTGGGATGCATGCCTGGCACGGCCTATCAGCAGCTTCCATGAGCACTGCACTCATCTTGGTGAAGGCAGCTCAGGAGTGAAGTTCAGTTATACTCGTCCATCAGGTTATTCTCACACCGTCAGAACTTTTGTATATCGACCTGCCAGTGTCCCGACATACTGCATTTGAAATCTTAAGACTCCGTGTATATATTTGTAGTTAAAATATGAGAAGAAGTGAAAAGGAGATTCTGCATGTTTATCTGAATTATGCGCTTATGTAGTAGCCATCTTGCATCAGTTGTTTCTGTTCAGCTTGTGTTGGGACTCTATATTATACTTGAGTTTGAGCATAGCACAATCTTTGTTAGTATACCTGTCAAAACTTTTATAGAAATGGAAAATACTAGCCATATATGGGTCTGAGAGATGAACGTATTTCTTCTTAGTTTCAATGATTATCTAAAGGTCTTTTCAACATATTCATGGTCTTCATGATTACAATTTCTACTCTCTTTTTCTTTCAGAGGGTGGGTGTGTTTAAGATAGTAAAATGGAGGGCTTTGTTCCTTTTGTCCAAATCTAATCTCCCACTCATAATATTAACTCGTCAAATACAAACTTTAACACGTCGTCGTAGGGGCAGTCTATTGTAAGGACCGTGTTAGTTTCCCAACTCTGCTCGCAGGGTTAATTCATAGATTCTTATTGGATAAAGGAGGAACACGGTAATAGATAAAATGAAGGAGCAGCTGAAGCAGCCAAGTCTAAGAACGACCCCCGTCCCAAATCTAATGGCGGTTTATATATATTGATGATATATATTCATGTGTATGTATTTTTCTTAAGGTGTCGAGGAAATTTGGGGTAGAAGATCGTCAAGAGAGAGAAAATAGAACAACGAAATCAAAGAAATTCTTCATTCCCAGCAACCAATCGAATGAAAGAACAAGAGCATATTACTCTTTTTGAACAAGAGAACTTCTAATCATACTAATGGGAATATTCACTGAAGACTTTTTGAATGGTAAGTGATGAAGGGGACAGGGTCCCAATCACCAAGTAAAAAGCGCTCATCACTGGTAATAGATCGTATTATCAAGACCCATACTGAATTGATTGATTTCCAGTCATATTTTACGCGGGAAGTATAAACCTTCTTCTCATTGAACGAAATAACGAATTAATTTTTCTTTTCTTTTTCTCTATAGTCTTGTTCAGTTATTCATACGCACCAGTAAGAAGCCTCCAAATTTTTTAGGTTCCGTTTATTTCAACCGTTCTATTCTATTTAAATGGAAAACCCAATAGAATGAGTGTTTGTTTCAACAATTCTAGTTTTTTTTATTCAAATGGTCTTTTAGAATGTGTATTTGTTTCAACAATTCAGTTTTTCTATTCAAACGGTCCATCAGTCACATCAACCATTAGAATGAGTTTTTTATATCTTGGAATGAGAATAGAGCCTAAGAGGTGTTTTGATTGAATAATCCATTCTAATGTCTCTCATTCTAATTACAACTCATTCCTCTTTATTTTACTTCAAATATCTCTGATTCTAATTATAATAAATTTTACAATTTTTATTTATAGACGCCCATTCAAATGGGTGAACCAAACGGGACTTTATTCTTTTGACAAAGATTTTCTTAGGAGCCAAACCCATCTGCCAGAGAATTGAAAAAAAAAAAAAAAAAAAAGCAAGAGAAACGACATAGAGTCAAGCTTTATTTAAGAGGGCATGATGGTAAATTCTGGATTTGTCTAAATACTTATCAACCCCTGCTTTTACGCATCAAAGTCTCTAAAAAAATGTGTAACAAGCAAGTCGTCTTCATTTTGGTCACTTATATCTAAAATGTCTCACAGTCAAGAGTCCGGATCACCTAATGATTTAAGAGGTCATGAAGCCCATCATTTCAGGTTAGCAAACTAGTCTCCATAAAAAAAAAAAAAAAATGTAGCAAACAAGTCAAACCTTCAATTTGACCACTACTCTCACAGTCTAATAATGTGTGACTTCTTTTAATTTTATGTCGCATTAAATAGATAATAGTGAATAAATGAGAGATAATAATAGTTGAGAGATGAAAAAGATTAATATTTGGAGAGAGAGAGAGAGAGAGAGGGAGAGAGAGAGACGTTTTGATAGGTTTTTTAATTCTATATAGTAGTGTACTGTTACTTGGCACCAAGAGTTTTTGGAAGAACATTCCTGGAAATTAAAAGGCTGAAGACAGTGATGAAGAAACTAAACTACGTGGTGCTGTTTTCCTATTTTTTTCAGATGCTATTTATTTTTGAGTGACTAGTTTTTAATTTCCTTTTCTATGTCAAATGTTTCTGGTTCTAGTCTTACTTTCCTTAATTACGTCTAATGCTTATCTATAAATAGATCTCACTATTCACATTATTATCATTATTCATACCTAGTTCTGTGAAATACAAAACTATTGAGACATTGTCTCTCTATATTCGAACTTTTGATCAGATTCTGAGGCCAACCCAGTGCCGGAAAACCATAACCCTTTCCCGGGGAATCATCTGTTGCCATTGTAGAGCGTCAACTTCAAGGAAACAGTGGTGTCGTTTGACTGGCTGGAGGACTTATATTCAGGGCCTTATGATCAAATGTTCATGAGGGCTGGAAAGTAAATATCTTGAATCGAACAAGTGGGGTTTTCTGGGTGAAGAATTGACCACAAGAACGCAAGAGTAGTGCCAATCGGTAATATGAACAAGGCTGAGCAGCACCCGCATCTGGCGCCGGGTTTGCCGGAGAATTTCACTACGTCATCCTGTCGTTCTACGTCCCCAACCCCAACGTCGGTGTCCACCCTCATAGGAGGATGTAATTCCTTTTAGACGACAAGACTATTCCCGCGTTTTATCAGGGTCACTATAAAAGGGACATCAAATCGGTAGATTTCTCAGCTGAGAAACTTAACTGGACTGAGGTTCGTGGACTTCTTTCGACCAATAAGAAGGTGGCTTTCAGGTTCGATTTGGCGACGACTATGAGGTTTACGTTCAGAGAGTGGAATGCCAAGACCCGCGAGTTGATGGTGGGGGCAAACGTGGAAATCAGTGACTCCGGTGTCATTGTGATCAGCGCCATGAGGGAGATCGATGAGTATCAGGCTGTATTAATTAGTAATGCTCTCTAACACGACAAAACTACTTGGCTTGTCTTCTTTCAACCTTGGAGATATTCCATGAAGTTGTTGGAGATGTTTGATGGTATATATGAAGTCCTCTCAACTCTGCTTTAGTTTCAATGTTTTTTAATTAAGGGGTTTTGTGTAATTTTGTCAATGAGAAAAACAACATTCTTGGAAATGCAAATTTTGGTGTCTAAATTGATTATGTTGATTACTTTTTGCTCGAAGTAAGTACCTATTGTTGTTGGAATTTAGTTATATTTATACAATTTTTCAGTTATATATATGCATGGGATCATTGGTTTTTCTTATAGATAATTCATATATCTTAACATGCTAAAACCACAAACCAAACCAAACAAATATTTATACAACAACTAAATGTCTGATTACGACTTGCAAGTTGCAACCGAAAGCAGTCGAAAAAAAAGACCAAAAGATTACAAGACGACAGCATGACATAAAACGACAACATCTCTCACAAACGACAGCACCAAATCAGTCCACATAAAACGACAACATACAAAGTCAATAACGCAATCTATTACTTGTGGACTTCAGTTCAATTCCCTCATGAAAGCACTGGTAAGAGCATTTTCCGAAGCTAATGAAGATAGTAAAAGCCGCACGGCCTGCAATATATAAAGAGACACATTAATAAATAAGTTCTAACTACTCATGCATGAACAAAATTCCGGATATGGGATGCTCAAGTTAAAACTAGGAATAAGGGACTATGAAGAATATGGCAAATAATATAAGGAGATAATAATAATTAAAAAAAAAAAACTTCACCACTTTTAGTATTTTATAAAAAAAAAATCGACACATTTTCATTAATATCAAATTAAACATTCAATTTATATTTTCTTATTAAATAGAACCGACATACACATTTAGTCAAAATTGAAACTTTAATTCATTGAAAAAGACAATTTTACTCTTTAAACTCATAAAATATATATTAAAACTAATTAATATTGAAACTACTTATTCTTGTCTTTCTTTTTTTTTTTTAAAAAAAAAATGTTTTAAGTGAAATAATAATTATTAAAAAAAGAGTTTTAACTATTCAAAAGAATTTTAGAAAAAAGAATGACAAAAGTTTTAAAAAAATCTTGGTTTGCTCTTCTTTTTTTTTTTTTTTCAGGTGTTTAAATTATTTAAAACAATAAAAATTCAAAACAAAAGGGGGAGAGAGAGAAAAAATCTTGTTTTGCTCTTCTTCTTTTTTTCAAGTGTTTAAATTATTTAAAACAATAAAAATTCAAAACAAGAGAGAGAGAGAGAGAGTGACAAAAATAAATTTTTTTTTCTTATCTTTTTTAATAATTTTAAGTGAAAAAAATAATTATTGAAACTAAAATAAGTTTAATTCAAAACAATTAAATGTTAAAAAGAAAAAGAATGTTTATTTTTAATACTAATTATTTTCATTTAGAATATTTTTTTAAAAAAGAAGAAAGACAATGATAATTAGTTTTCCATATTTATTATTTTTAATATATCTTTTATGAGTTTAAAGGGTAAAATTATCTTTTTTAACAATTAAAGTTCTAATTTTGACTAAATGTGTGGGCTCGGTTCTATTTGATAGGAAATGTAAATTGAATATTTAATTTGATATAAATAAAAAAGTGTGTGTGTGTGTATTTTTTTTTTTACAAAACACTAAAAGTGGTGTGTTTTTTTTTTAATATTATCCCATAATATAAGTAATGCAATATTATAGCTCTATATTGATTTAAATATGATATAACTCCAGTTCTAGAAATTATTAGATATAAATAACTAGCTAGCGTACCTCTTCTTTACCAATTATTTTATCTTCAACATCCCATAAAGGTGGAATAAAAATCACATGTCCTAATTTGTTGTCCCAAAAGCTGTCTCACTCACTCAGTTGTTGACAAATCATCAACAATTATTTTTTAAAAAAAGTTGAAAAAAAATAACAATTAAATTAGATTTTTTTTTTTTTTTTGGCTGATTTATCAACATATAAGGTAAGATGACAACAAATGAGATAGATTTTTGGGACAGTAGATCTCGGCCCCATAGAGGTACGTCCATATGTTTGAGAAAACGTGCAGGAGCTGAGAAAGGACACATTTGTTACTCTTCCCTTTACCTCAGAAGTCATCACACGCTTTCACTAATCATCTCGATCACATTAGAACTGAGAAACTAGTGCAACTTATTCTAGGCATTATGCAATACATGAAAGCGACATATACATGTGCTTGTATTCCATGTTTGAAACACGGCTGTGCTAAAAATAATCGTCTTTGTTGGGAAAATTTTGTTGCAGGTGAATTTGGTGAATGAGCAGAACTTCTCTAGGGATTGATGCTTGCTTTAAATTTTGTTGCCGGTACTAGTTGTAACTTCTTATCGTTGAAGATGGTTGTATCATGTCTCTGAAAGGGTGTAGGTTGTAATAAAGGAACAAGCTTGAGTCTTGACCTTCAAAATTGAAGATTGTTGACTTTCACTGATTTTTAAGTAGTGTCATAATTGTTGATGAACATGTGGTAAATTCTCATTGGTTTGAAAGCCTTAATTCGGGTTCTGGTTCTGAACAACAGAGTTGTAGTTGGAAATAGTTTTTCTTGCATTTGAGAGAATCTGCTTTCAGGGATTCCATTTGGGAAAAGTTTCGAACTGATGTGTGTAAGTAGTGGAACTTTCTATGAAATATGTCATGGATGTTGGTAAAATAAACTGAAGCAGCTTAAATAGCCTGATGACCCTTGTACTCCTGATCGTTGGAATTTTTCTCTTGTTGTGCTGGTTGTGTAACTATATAATTAATTCAACTAGATCATAACAAAGCAAGCTATTATCAAAGTCGATCATGGGATCAAAAAAAAGATAACAAATTTTTTGATAGAAAGACTGATTTTACTTTAGGGGATTGAAGAGGAGGGTGTCTCTGGTTCAACTGGGCCCTGAAAAAGTTTTAGCTGGTGAGAAAAATATACCTTCACTGGCACAGAAACAAAAGAACATATCTTGGCTGAGGCTTCAAAAAAGTCTGGAATCTCTATATGACCAAGTGATCATCAACTATCAGGCTGTTATAAGACAAAATATCGATGCATTCAAACGACATATGTGAAAATTGTTTGAAAAAACAAAAAAAATCAAATAAAAAATCTAAACAGATGGTCTCGGATCTGTAACAGAAGCTCAGATTCATGGGATCGCAAATGGAGGGAGGGATACACAGACACAAACAAGGAAACAAAAGAATTTAATGATTTATATTCCTAAAATGGTTATATTCCTAAAATGGTCCTTATCTGGTGCGGAGGATGCCTGGCCAGTGACTTGGGTTCTGGATATTCGTTCTTGGGATCCATAATGGCCTCATATGTAAGCTCATAAGCGTCTGCTAGTGATCTAGCCACCTGGACTAAAGCTTCAGAACGTAACTTTGGAACCTGCATCTGCTCAAACTCCGGCAGCGAACTTTCACTTCCCAAAATTAACCCAAAGAAAGACTTCAGACATTCTGAGAGGGAAGCTGGTGAAGTGTCCTCCATCTCTACCAGTGGGGTTCCAACAGACTTACGAAAATGATGCATCTTCTGCAACAAACCACACTTTCTTAGGATGCCTTCGACTTCTTTTCCCACAAGGATCCCTACATGATTCTCTATCATCTCTCCAAGCTGCTTCACATATTCAGCTGCAACCTCATGCCCGAGCAGTGGTTGTTGGATGGCACACAAGCAATTTATGAGGAATATGTTTGAAGGTTTCTCACTATTCTGAAACAATGGTGCGAATCTGACATTAGGACACAACATGTTGTACAAAAGGTCAAAGCATCTAACATAAAATTAAATTTACCTGAGAGGACGAGGCAGAAACGCTGTTTGACAATAGGGCATCAACCGATGACTTACTGATTTGACCTGGGTCCGAACAAACCCTATTTCTCCGCGATGAGTGACCGACTCCCTTGGACTTGTGTGCCTCTGCTGCTTGCTCACACATCTACAATAATTGCACCAGTGATTTTGGTAACCAATAAAGGAGGTTATATAATTCCATGTTAAGTCCACAGCAACAGATCACATGATAAGAGAATTTAAACCAATGTCCCCAATACGTGTAAAAGAAGATCTAGCAGGATGTGACGGGCTTTAATCTATTGTAGACAGGACTTGATATCCACCCTTGATTACAAGTGCTATTTGAAATAGTAGTACTCCACCGCCTACTAGTTGTCATCGCTAATGGAATTATATGATGTAGCTTAAATTCAAACTTTATTAGTTTTTATGTCACAGCAACGAAACTGCCACTATGAAGCCATTAAAAGGAAAAACAATATATATGATATTATTAAATTTGTTAAAATTTCGGAAAAGACCTACCTGAATAATAGGGTTGAGTAAAGCAGATATCACTGGATCAAAGTCAGGTTTCTTTCCAGAAGCTGGAACCATCATGCTGTTATGAGCATCAATTATTTCAAGGAGTATAGAGACTCCATCCCTTACTGCTGGAGGTGGGGAAAGATCTACAGACACCAATGGAGGATATCTTAGAAGTTTTTCTCCTCGACCTTTCAGAATATCAAAAAATGTCTTCTGAGCTGCATCTTTGAGGGTCCAAAGTGTACTAGATAAAGCAGTTTCTCTCCCAAGCAAATCCAATATCTGCAAACAAAGTAAGTGCATTACAAAAGGTATATGAAGGGCTATATTTTACATCAAACACAGGGAAGACCAGACTTACGGTGTAGCTGTAAAATTCGAGGTTATTACTGAGTTTATATGATATTATAAGACTAGGTTGAGACTGAAGAACTTGCTCAACTCGCACTTTGAAAGGCCGGCACACTCCTCAAAAATTCTATCCAAAACAAATGTCAAGTCAGACTCTGTTTTTCCAAAATCGTTGTGCACACTCTTGGACAAATGGTCCTCATTTGGTCTACTATCAACCACGGCATCAGGATCTAGTAGCATGATGACAAATTCTCGTTCAGATGCTAAAGCCTGCATAGAGATTGACATAATGTAATAAACATATGGGAAGTCATAAATTATAATCAATAATAACCAAAAGAAGCCTATAGGTCAGACTTGGTAAACAGGACTTTGAGCTCCACCTGATGCAACCAACCTAGCATGTCCCCTACATATCGCAAGGGATCATGAGCATGCACTTCAATTGGACGAGGCATACCACCAGGTCCTCTGCGAGTAAGAGCACTGATGAACCTTCTAAACAATGCATTATGCCTCATATTTGCTACCTGGAAATTGGGAAACAATCAAAGGGTAAAATGTTCATAGAGAAATTACCAGTCACATACATGTTACATAATGCAGGCCCCAGTCACTTAATCTGATTGTAAATAGAATATCACCTCTTCTGCACAGTACTTGAAGAGAACAGGCCTTTCCCCGAGGCAACGAACTGCTGTTTTGAGAAGTTCGCTAACCTCAGGATTATCAGCATCACCCAATTTTCTACATTCTGCCTGAACCCACCTACATAAAAAGGAATAAGAGCCATATATCATTTTAACCTTGTCAGTCGATTGACATACTCGACATATGACCAAAATTAAAAAATATTCAAACCATCTAAAAGTAACTTCTCAAAATCCCTTAAACACCACAAAAACTCACATACTTGACATATGACCAAAATTAAAAAATATTCATACCATCTAAAAGTAACTTCTCAAAATCCCTTAAACACCACAAAAACACACGGGGACACATGAGTATATAACAATGCATGTTAAAAGGGTAACAACATACATTTAGTTGTTCTTCGCTAAGTAAATGAGACCATTATGAAGCAAAGGTAATAGACTAGAAAATGAAGCATGAGGATAAATTAGTTTAACAAGGTCAAAAACACAAAATTTGAAAGCTTGGATTGAGGTTTAAATTAATTCACGAAGGTTAAACCTGCAGAGGCGTTCATAAGCACCCTCTTGGTAGACGGCCATCATATCCATTAGTTCGAGGCCAGCACGCTGTAGAATGGAATGACTAATTATTATTTATATATGTAGTAGTAGAGCTGTTAGGAGTTAGGAAAAACATAAATAGCAATTTAGGACAGCAATGTAAAACCTGGTGATGCATCCGCAAGAGTAGTTTGCAGTTGGCATGGATCTCGTGAACGTGGGAAAGAGCCGTGAAGAAAGCAGGGCTGAGGTCATCCTCCCTGAGAGCAGTGATCTCGTCGTTTGAGAGCTGATAATCGCGGAGGAAACAGGAGACAATGTGCTGCCTCTGAGTGGTGACATCCAGCTCCTGCTTGAGGCGTTCAGTGGTGGAGATGATATCCCCAGTGGAGGCAGTGCAAGTGGAAAGGGCCTTGGCGATTCTGTCGCAGCAATGGGCGAGGGCATCGACCTCCTCCTCAACGCAATCCAAGGCCTCCTGAGCCACAGCCGAGGCTTGGAGGAACTCCTGGTTGATGGAGAGGGAGCGCTTCTCGATGGTGGATCTAAGGTTGCGCCGCGACTGAGGATTGTTCTCACTGTAGGAGGAGGAGAGGGTGTTCAGGGACGCCAACAGATCCGGCGACTCCGTCCTTGTCGATTCCAACACCTTCTTCAGCTTCCAGGATAGACCCGGCGCCAATGCGCCTGCCCCTGTCCCTGTCCCAGTTGTCGTCCCCATTCTTCTTCTTCTTTCTTAACAATTCATATTATATATTAATCAACAATTGAGAGAAACTGCAATTAAATTTCTATTACAGCATTACCAAAATAATAATAATAATAATAAAAAGAATTTGACATAAACAGCTCCACTCAGTCAAATAACAGGAGAAGTAAATAAAATGACTTGACCACTTGTGTCAACACTATGATAGAGGATAATAGGAACCACAGACCAATAAAGAGAATAGCCAAAAGAAAAGAAGTGAATCTAGGTAATTTTATTGATAGCAGAAAGAAGAACAACAGGTTTTTGAGAGACCTGCACTCTCCCAGAGCCAAGCTCTAATTACAACCCAGATAATTCCATAGGAAAAAAAATCCCCCTCTCAATCCACTGCCTCTCTGTACTTCCCCTCTTTCCACCAGTTCACTAATTCATTCTCTTACCACTCACCATTTTGCCCTTACAACCTCAAAAAGACCCATCCACCCTTGATCAACTTAATTCTTGTTTTTACGACTCGCATAAGTGAAACGAATAGGAGGCTTATCACACTGTTAGTAAAGAAACTACATACAAGACAAACATCTCTTATTCTCTCAAACATATATATGATCTGGACTACAAATCAGGAACCGAGCAAGAAACAAAAATTTGGAGCCACGAAAGAAAAGAAGTGCTCAAAGTTATAAAACTAGAAAGGACATATTGTTAAGGAAAAGAAATCAAAGTTGAATACTTTAAGGAACTGAACATGAAGGCACATTCCATAAAAGCCATAAATATTTCATTCAAACTTCAAGTTTTCTATTTGCTTCTCTTCAGCAAGAGGAGTAAATCAAAATTAAACAACTATCTTCTACCCAGATTTAAGTAATAATAAAAATAAAATGAAAAAGCAAAAGTCTTGTCAAATACATTTCAACAGTTAGTTATAAGTCACAACAGCCTCCTCAACCAAGCCACTAATTAGATCCAAGCAGAAACATAGCCCACCTAGATTGCATGTCAAATATCTCATCACACAAAAGAAAGTATCAAACTCTAAATTGAATACTTAGAAATATATTCCCCACCAGTACCACTATAACTTTCAAGGATAAGAACAAAAACTACTAAACAATCCCTGCCATCCAATTCCTACTGGGGTGAACTCCTGGTCACAAGCCAAATAATGGCAGTGACTTATCCACCTGGGTATGATGTAGTGACTAATGAAGATAACCACTAGAACAGAATGCAAAGTGAACTAAGTAGTCAACAAGCAAAATCACAGTTCAACTACATACATTTGGTTGGATAGCTGATATAATAATTCTCATTAACAAGAATTTCCTTCTTGTAATGAAATTAAGAGATTTTAACTCCACCAAACCAACTGAGAAAGGCAGCAACTGCTGATTATAGGTAATCGACTAACAAATCTTGGAATATTATTCATATCACTCTGTAGATGTTTCTACTAGACAAAAATGTTGGAGAACAAAACCATCACAAAGTCCAATATTATTCATTTGCTCCGCCATTTTTGAGCGTGTAACAGAACTCCATAGGAACACAATGAATTGAAATTAGTAAACTAAAAACATCAGAAGCATAACTCCAAAGCTGTGAGGTTGTGAGCTTTTTCAAATAGCAACTTATTCCACATATATATATATATAACCCAACCAAATTAAGCATAAAAAATGTAGATGATTGGGTGAGCAGCAAATAATATAATACCTGAATCATCCAAACAAACAGGGGTTGAGCGAGCTTGGACAACAGATTTGGGGAACTAAGGATTTGCGGATTGAGCGAGTGTGAGTGTGAGTGTGGGTTGTTGTTAGAATCAATGTGAAGAATATTAGTTTACTGAGTTTAGGGGGTAGGAGGCAAGAAAATTCAGATTTTAGAAATGAAATGTTTAGGCGGAGAAGAGATCTGAAACTTTCATTCCCCTTTCAATCCGCAAAATACTGAAACCCAGGATCGTGATGTGATGTGAGTGTAAGATCAAATTTGGTGTAAATTTCTGTCTGCAATTTCGGTTTGTCTTTCTAGTTTCCTTCCACTATTTTAATCTCTTCTCTTCTCTTCACTTCTCTCATTTTCTACGTGCAATGACATATATGCCTACTACTATGTTACTAAACATAACATGTTAGTTGTAGTTTTTTTTTTTTTTTTTTTTCTTTTCCTTGATAAATTATGTATTAGTTGTGTAGTTGGCAGCATTTTATACAAGCCATTGGTTCCAACAGGCCCATATTTGTCAAGAGCCCATAAATAGTAAAAACAGGCCCCTTTTTTTTGGGTTTCTTACACTTATACCTATAAAAAATGAAAAAAATTACAAAAATACGGAAGTCACAGTTTTTTCCAGTTTTCGTACAGTTTTAATTAGGAAAATATCACTTTTTCAAAAATATTTAGAAAATTACCACTTTTAAAATAGTTACTAGTAACCAGTTTCCAGCTGATTACCAATTATATATCAGTTATAAATATCTTCGGTTACTAGTTACCAGTTTCTGGAAACTGGTTACTAGAAACTAGTTTCTATTTTAAAAAATAGTATTTTTATAAATATTTTTTAAAAAGCGGTATTTTTCTAATAAAAATCGTACCGCAGTGTGAAAAATACAAAAGCACCGTATTTTCCAATTCTTTTCAAAAATACTGTAATTTTTTTTAATTTCCCCTTTTTTTTCCGAAAGAAAAAAGTCTTAATTTTAGAGCAATGCTATAGGATACTAGTGGTGTCCAGCACCACATTGATATGTCTGTCTATCACAGAATGATTTAATTAATAAACTGAATCTCAAATGGGCCTCACCTGAATTATAGTTAGGAAAAATTAGAAAAAATACGGTATTTTTGAAAAGAATTAGAAAAATACGGTGCTTTTGTATTTTTATGGTGCGGTATGATTTTTATTAGAAAAATACCATTTTTTTAAAAATATTTATAAAAATACCATTTTTTAAAATAGTAACTAGTTTCTAGTAACCAGTTTCCAGAAACTAGTAACTAGTAACCGAAGATATTTATAACTGATATATAACTATTAACCAGTTTTCAGTAACCAGTTTCCAGAAACTGGTAGCCAGGAACTATTTTAAAAATGATAATTTTCTAAATTTTTTAAAAAAGTGATATTTCCCTAATTAAAACCGTACGAAAACTGGAAAAACTGTGACTTCCGTATTTTTGTAATTCTTTTCATTTTTTTAGGTATAAGTGTAAGAAACCCTTATAATTATGATTAATCAATGACAGACTCACACATCATTGTGATGCTGAGCACCACTGGTGCTCCATAACATTATTCTTAATTTTATCACTACCATAAAAAGTAAAAGATAGTTTTACTTCCCCCCAACTGTTTGACAAGTTGCACGTGGAAAAGCACGTGCCTTCAACTATTACTTTGAAGAGGGGTACTAGTATTAGATATTGAGTTGCCAATGGTTGGCTGTAATTAAACATGTATGAATAGTTGAATTCAATGTATAGGCTTCTCAAAAGGGCTTGATTGGAATAACATTGGTGTCACACTAGTTTGTGCCGTATTCTAACGCATAGCACCATCAAAATGCAGCACTCGGAGCCCTTGATTTCATGTTTGGATGGTAACACATTCTGAGCCTAAAAAACTTGCTATATATAATCTCAACATATATAAAGATACGTTTTAATTAGTTACAGAGAGTTACAAGGTTTATGGTCCTAATTCATATTATCTATAAATCTCATGATCTCGTTAACATTATTGTTGTGAATGGGAGGTTTATGGACCCCTCGACAAATGGTGATTATCCGCACTATACACTCATGCTTTGATACATCGCGAATTCTTTAGTGCCTCAGGCACCTTCTGAGGCACTTAATGCCTCACAAAAAGTCAAAAATATGAGTGGATTGTTACCTAAAGTAGGCCAAAGAGTAATTATGGGAAAATGTAAAAGTTTCTTTTAGGGGGCAATAGTGTAAAATCAATGTCATAAAAAAATATTAAACTGAAAAAGTTAGTGGTTAAAATGTAAAATTATAACAAAAATACTATTCACTTTATGCAAATTGACTATTTTAGACTTGTAAAAATAATAAATGACAAGTATCATGTATCAAAGAACAAGTATTATGCATCAAAGGGCTAGCATTCTACTTCAAAGAGCAAGTATTGTAGTTCTATTTAAAACTTTTACTATCATTTCCACTAGTTTGATGTCATCTCTTATTTATTTCCTTATTTTTTTTTCAACTTTCCATTGAAATTAGTAAATTAATTAAACTTAATAGTCATAAGTCCAATTAAACGCATAAATATTGAAGTATAAATAGATTAATGTTAATCCAATTTAAATAGTTGCTAAGAAAAAAATTTAATAAGATGTCATAAAATGGGTGATATTAGTAAGAAATTTAGCTAATATAGTATCATTAAGTATAATGTAATAGATTAGATAGCGATAGTTATTTTAACAATATTATATATTATCTTACATTAAAAACTTGAAATAAAATGGATGAATTTTGGAAAAGTAAGAGAAAAATCGCATCAATCCATTATCATTAGTCCTAATCTCAGTAAATAGGTGAATATAGTACTTATATAAATATCATTGCATATTGTCTTATGTTAAAGTTAGATATATAATCTATGATCTAACAAAATATAGTAAAACTTCATATTAATCTAATTATAACTAATAATTATATTACAAATTATCTAGTCATAATATTTAGCTTAACACTATTATACATATTGGTCAAATTGGATTTAAATTGAATGACTTTATACTAATTAGTAAGAAATGTAATTAGCTTGGTGTATTTGAGTATAATATAACAAGTGATTATTTTACTTTGTATATTACTTTTTTACATATTCTTCTATGGTGAAATTAGTTTTACATTGAATGAATTTGCTCTAATTAGTAATATATTTAATTAATTCAACATATATTGTGAAATATGATAAATTAAATATTGATTATATTAAAAAGTAGGTAATTAAAATAGGTGGCTTACTTCTAATATATATTGCCTTATGGTCAAATTAGAGTTAAATTAAATGATGTTGAATTAATTAATTGTATATGTGATAAATTTAATCTCTTTGAATATAATGTGATATAGTAACTGTTACTTGTATTTTATTTAACACTAATTACATATTATTCCACATTCAAATTATAAGTCATCATCAATTACATTACTTTATAATTACTAATTACATATTGCACTAATTAGTGAGAAATGAAAGTAATTCAATATCTTTAAGTATAACATGACAAAATAAAGTACTTAATATATAACTCCATTACGAATTATCTAATACTTAAATGTAGTAGAAAATATATAAATTTTGCTAAATTAAGAAGAAATTCATATTGATCGATTATCACCAATTAGAATCTCGCGAAGTAGGTGATTATAGTACTTATAATAATCCTATTATATATTGACTCATGATCTAATTAGCTATAAATAAATGACTTTGCACTAATTTGTGACAAATTTCATTAGTTTAATACTATTTTACATTGTCTCATTCTAAAATTATTTGAAAATGGAGGATAATTTATAAAGTTAAGTAATAATTCAAATTAATCTAATATCATTTACGTAGTATCACTAAATAGGGAAGTATAATACTTATAATAATGTCAATATATATTACATCACGATTAATATAATTAAATTAGATACAGAACGAATGATTATGCACTAATTAATTGTAAACTTCATTTATTTAACATAATTTATTGACACAAATTGACTATAATATTTAGTACAACACAAATACGTAAATCAAATACAAAGTATATGAATTATGTAAAGGTAAATGAAAATAAACATTAATCTATCATCACTAATCATAATCTCATATGTAATTAACAATTATTTACTAGAAAATGATTGATTCATGGGCTAGGATGATTAGCGATAGTAGGTTGTTCATGATGACCAATTTATCTAGCCCATTCATAGGCTTTGGTATATTTTATGTGTTCTTAAGTTAGTTTGGCCCAACCCAAGTAATATGATGAGTTGGGCCGGCAAGTACTCTTACTCACAATGACCCTATTTAGTAAAAAAATAAACGGGTATGTCCCATTTTTTTTATATATTTGAGATATTAGTTTTAATAATGGCATTGTGAACAATGTTATTTAATAATGCAATAAAACTATATTAATGCTCATAATATGGTCATATTAACAACTTTAAGTGTTGCATTTAAAAAAAAAGTCTAAATGATAATTTAGGACGTATATACATGCTAAAATAGTCGTACAATATTGATAAATTATATTTTTTATATTATTTAAAATAAATATTTTAGAAAATGACAATTTAATCTTGGCTTTACCGCCTAAAAGGAGTTAATAATTATATATACATACTAGAAAATTATAAAACAAAATTATTGTTTATAATACAATAAACTAGTGATTGTAAGCTTATTAAGATAGATATAGATCAAATATAAAAAAAATAAACTAAACTAATATAATATATATATTTTGTGTAACTATATTAAATATTACCTTATGGTCAAATTGGATATAAATTGAATAACTTTTTTTTTAAAAGAAATAAATTGAATAACTTTGAACTAATTAATGAGAAATATAATTATTTAATTTTGTTGAGTATAATGTGACAAAATATAATACTTAGTATTTACATATTATTATGGTCAAATTAATTTAAATTAATTTCACTTTGTACTAATTACAAAAGTAAGATTAATTTAATATATTTGAGTATATTGTGATAATGTACATGACTAGAGTACTTTGTATATTATAAAAAATCATCTTATAACTAAATTAGTTTTAAATTGAATGATTTTGCACTAATTAGTGAGAAACAAAATTAATTTAATATATTTGACTATAATATAACAAAGCAAGTGACTAGAGTATTTATAACATCTTACAAATTGTCTTATGGTTCAGTTAGTTCTAAATTGAAGGACTTTACACTAATTAATTAAAAAATATAATTAATTTAATATAATTAGGTATATTGTGATATACTAACTTACTAAAGTACTTAGTATAAAACTATTTCATACCCTCTCATGCTTAAATGTAAAAGAAAGTAGATAAATTGTGTAAAATTATGTGAGTATTCACACTAATTATCACTTATCATTATCTCACTAAGTCTGTTTCTATAGTATACGTACTATAACTCAATTACATATAAGCTCTTGATCAAATTAGATACAAAATGAATAACTTTGCACTAACTAGTGACAAATTTTATTATTTTAATATCATTGATTACATTGTGACAAAGTAAGTTACTAGAGTACTTTCCCCTCAAAAGAAAATTACTAGAGTACCTGTTATAATACTATTGCATATTGTTTCATGCCAAAATTATTTGAAAAATGGAGAAGAATTCTAAGATTACGTGAAAATTCAAATTACTCTAATATCAATATTCATAGTATAATAAATATGTGAGTATAATACTCAGATAACACAAAAATATATCACCTCATGATCAAATAAAATACACAATGATTGATTGTACACTAATTAGTTATAATATTCTTTAATTTAGTATCTTCGAATATATTGTGATAAAGTAAGCGACTATAGTAATTAGTATAATATTATTACATATTATACAATGCTCAAATTAGATACAAAGTGGATACTTATGAAAAATTAAGTAAAAATGCACATTAATCTATTATTATTAATCATAATCTCACACGTAATTTAAAATTTTTTTAATTAAAAATTATGGACTAATTACAAAATCTAGGCTCAAAGTCGAAACATTGAAAATCCTAAAGAGAAAAGGACATAGATAGGACTAACTTCGGCCGAAGTGACTTTTTTATGTATTTTTAAAAAATGATAATTTTAGGAGTGTCAATGATATTTTGACTTATGGTCAAAAACTTTTTGACTATAAAAATCATAAATAATATTTCTTTCATGGTGAAGAAGTATTGGTACTCCTAAAAATATCATTTTTAGGGAAAAAAAAAGCACAAAAAAGTCATTTTGGCCCAAATTAGTCCTATTGATATCCTTTTCTCAATCCTAAATGGGCTGAATTTTTTTAAAAATTCCAGATAGATTTAGTAATGTCACTTTTTAAAAGTTTTTATTTTAAGGTGATATTTTTCAATGGTACTCAAGGTAACCAGTTGGATTACTTTAGATAATATTATTACACTAATGTGAGTTATTTTTTTTTTTATGGCATAATTAAAGGTACTCGATATTAAAAACTAATAATATGGACTATATTATAAGCTATGCCGCCGATAAGCCCAATGAAGTAAATATATTCCTGTCTATGGTTTTTTCGCCTTTTTCTTTTTAATTCCAACCTTTACTAGGAAAGTTATGAACAAATCATAAGTTCCCAAGTAAAAAAAAAAATGAAATTGAAGGATATGTTTATGGTAGAAGTTATAGTTATTCATAGGGCCAGTTTAGGAGAGCTGTAGATTTTAAATGAATCATTTTTAGCTATACTGAGGGGAAAATTCGTTTACTGCAAAGTTTTTGAGTGTTTGGTAAACTGTATTTTTAAAGTGTTATAACTTAGAAAAGTTATATTAGAATATTTGGTATGTTGTTGAATTGATGTAAAAATATAAATGACCAAAATAGACATCATTATACTATACACATATTCAATCATTAGCCTACTAAATAAACATGTTAATAGAATTCTTTTTTTTTTTTTACATACTTGAGCATATTAATATTTTTTTAAAAATGCTTCAAATTAAAAGAAAACCATCTATATTTATTATTTATCATCTAAAATAAGTTTCATAAATAATTTTTTAAGAATAACGTTAAGATTAGGCTCATTTGATTCTATAAATAATTTATAGTAGCATTTAATGAAGGCTTTAAATAAACATTTTCACTTATTATGTATTTCTATATTACATAATATAAGGATCCACAATTTCTAAAAAGAATTGCTTATAAATTTCTTACAATCACCAGTGCTCAAGAAATCAGATGAAAAAGTTCTGTTCTTACTACTCATACACCTATATATATATATAGCATGTCTCCTCTTCATCCTCACTATCATAATCTTCTTACTTCTCAATATTGTTATCTCCAAAGACCAATTTATTTGAACCAGATAGAGCCTGTAGCTTACTATGGTTACCATCTTTTGTAGCCTAAATTCATGAATCCGTCAACTCAGGTTGCACCTTCAGTAGTAGTTTTTCTAAACCCATATATTAGATTATGAGCATATAACATCAAAGCATACAATTTGGTATATTGCTTTAAAAAAAATAAGAGGAAAAATTATCAATGAAGGTCCTGTGATGACCTAAGATGCTCATGAAGGAATATATGCAAAGTTACTAAGCAAAGCATTTTTCATCTACTGTTTCCCATAGTTATTAACTAACTCTATTTTTGACAAAGTGAAGATAATACTATACTGAATTCGTTCCGAAGTCCTAACTTTCAGTTTTCTACTCATAAATTTCACCTGAGCATTCTATATGCAATATCAAAATTAAGGAATGAAACTAGATACCAATATAGTTGAACTGCCTCCGCTTTCCTTCTCGAACATCAGGACCTAGTTTTTAAGACAAAATAACAATAAACACCTTTAAAAACTAAAACCAGAGCCAAAACTTCTCAAATTCTCAATAAAAACTAACCAAATAATCCAAGAAGAAGAAGTGAAATTTCAAGGGAAATGAGGATATTGTACTATATAAAGTATGATCTATTAACAAACTTCATCCTTGTTTTCTCCTCCGTTTGCTCATAGTCATGAACCGTGAGAGTCGTCTTCAAGAGATGAGTGAGTTGAGAAAAAATATCATACTTCAAGAGTTGAGCCAGAGAGAATTTAAAAAAGGGAAAAAAAAATTGTAGATTTCCAATTCTGGGATGAGAAACTGGTAAACATGAGTTCTGGTGTACTCGTGACAGAACCTTTTTTAATTCTCAGAACCTTCAAAAATTGTAGTTTTGTGACATACAAAATACATGAGATGAGAAACTGGTGTACTGGTGGCATATAAAATCGAGATATGTAGTAGCCATATAGAATGAAGTTAGGAGGATAAGTCTACCTGAAAACATGAACTGACTATGTAAACAAAAACAATAGATCGCTTGGCAAAGGTGGAACTAGATTTGTGCTACATGAAGCCAGAGAAGTTCCATAGTTCCATGCTACAGTACTATATAGAAATTATTTGACAAATTACTCATATAATAAAATTTCAACTCAAATATGATAAATATAGAACCAGTAGACACCTTGAAAAAAAAAAAGAAAAAAAAGGGGCCTTCAAGTAAATGAAAGATTGAAAGCTACTAAAAACTAAACTACGCCTTTACTTGGGCATATATATATATATACATGTATATATATGTATATATATCTTATCTACTTGCAAGTAACATGAAAGCTTATGTCAATGGAATCCCAAAACCATAAGCATTAGTCAAACTTATCAAGGAATGTAGAAGCAATATCAAAAATGATAAATATCAGAGGGAAAAAAAAAACACATATAAACAAAATTGCTTCATCAATCTCGTCTCGTATTTGATTCCTTCAATATGTTAAATGCCAGGACTAGCTTATAATTAGAACACTACTCTGCTACATCAACTGTGGGTTTCCTTTCGTCGTAAGCATTCGTATAAAAGATATGTTTCTATCTGAAACTTTTACCGGTGTTGATCTTGCAATGGATTTCAACTCGAAATTGCAATCCAGTATGGAGATAATTGTGTTCCTCGAATGCAGCCACAATGTACAAGGAAAAACCCATGAATTTGGATTCAGAACAAGCTTAGGGAAGCTTGATATTTATTGAAGTACCCATGCTTTGATTGATGTACCATTCCGGAATTTTATTTCCCAGATAACAAATAAAAGCATCAGTAGGCCAAATCTGCACCATGAACAACATTATATATTAATTAGGGTACATCACAAATTAGGAATTAAAAGTTTTAACATATAATATATCTATATATATATCCCTTTTTAAAACGACACAATTATTGTACGAAGCATTTGTACACTATAAAATCTACTATCAGAACAAACTAACTTCAAATTAGAATCTAAGGCAATTCCTATCTTCTTAGCTCTCTGTTTGAGGCAGCAATTAAAAAAAGCAAGAATAAGAAGAAGAAAGTACTTGCCTTACCCATAAGCCGATTTCTTCTGTTTCAAAAAAATGATCATCAACTCCACCCCTTCAGCCTTCACAAACCTCTCCTTGTTCTCCAATATCATCAATAAACAACAAAAGCAATCGAACAAATTATCCAACATCTCAGCTTCGTCGGAGTTCTTAGGATCCTTCGACTTGTACATGGCCATATATACCGCCCGAAGCAAAAAATCAATGCCATTCATTTGGCCCAACTTCTTCTGGTTCTCCGAGCTATTCTGCAGTAAAATGGCCGGTATCTCCGACGCGTACTGCTTGTTACTATCAAACTCATGGACCTTAATCTTCCCTAGAAGCCATTTCAGTAACTTGGCCTTCTCTTGACCACAATTTCCGCCACGGCTGGCTTCACTTCAATCAAGTTCTCAATCGTCGCCAACGTGTTGTAAACGACAGCCATCTCATCGGGATCAGTGTCCGAAAGACGATGCAAATTCTGGACAAGAAGCTCTAGAACATTGTTCTCAATTAGGGCATGGCAAGACAAAGCAAAAACGATAACTTCAAATAAAGCAGTCAATTTTTTTTTTTTTTGTGGTTAATTTTGTATTAAAAAATTTATAATTAAATATCGGTAACCTAGCCAGTTACAATTTTTGCCATCTAAAATACCATTCATTTGCTACCTTGATCCATAAACGTTGGATCATATAAGAATAACTTTATGGTAAACTTAAACTTAAGTCAACACAGTATACGAGGCACTTAGTGCCTCAAAACAAAGTGAGCACCGAAGAAGTGCCCTTGATACATTCAATTAATATTGTATTCTTAGTCTTATCATGCCTTATCATACAAGCATGGCAGCTACATCCTACATGCTAACATACCTACTATATATATATTGCTCTAGGAACTACCGACTATATTACTTTTTTTCTTTATGTTCTTTAGTGCGAGGTGTAAAAAAAGTATCAAACCAACACGATGCATGGCACGTAACTCTTCTAATGGAAGTCTTGAATTTTTACATAACAAATATCCATTTTAAACTTCATATCCCAATTCATAGTTTGATTTGCTTCCCATTTTTCAACCAAAAAATATTTGACTTTGCTATTTATTTCGGATATATACTACCTCATTATCTTATATTATAACATCTTTTTTCTTTTTGATTAAATATCTCCTATATATATATATTATATACCCTCCTTTGTTATTATTTTTTTAATTCATCGGACCACACTTGATTTAACGCTGTAAATAGAATAAACAGAAAGGGGTCAGACTAAATGGGGTTTGACAGAACATATAACTTAATAGCAAAATCATAACCTATCTCCACTCTAATGGATCCCAAAAATATATTTACATATTTAAATCCATTATCAATCATGAATATATATATATACACACGCATATGTAAATACAAATAATTACAAAATCCTTATCTCCACTGAACTGAAGTAATGGTTCTTAATTGCTTGGTATAAACTAGAGTTTCCACTAACTAGAATCGTGTATCTATACAAAGTGGCTGAACCTAACTCTACTATTTAGATAGTGGAACTTTTAAGTAATCTTAAAAAAGGAAACAAAAGAAATGATAGCTAATATAAGACTAGAAGGCTTAAGTCAGTTGTAGTCAGCTGCACACTTTCACACGATTAAAATATTATTGAAATATTTAGCTTTATAGAAGAAACAATAAGTCGGTTTATGGACATCAATCACTTTTCTTATGCTCTTCATAAGTGTATACCAATAAAATATTTACATGTTTGTACTAACTAATTAATTATTGAAATAAATGAAAGGAATTTCCATCAGAAAAAAAAAAGTTTGGACAAACATTGTATCAAAACCTTTGAAAATATATATATTTCAAAAAATTTATATATATGTATGTATATGTATCACAGATTGATTCTCAATCAGAGATCATCTACTTTCTTTTTCTGAGTAGGTTTTATTCTATAATGTTACTGTAGAAATCGATAGAGCTAAAAAAAAAGAGTTCAAGAAATTTAATAATGAGTTTCCAGACTGACACTCAATCAAAGATCTTCTACTTTCATTTTTTGAATATTGTTTTACATTATGATGTTATTGTGGAGATCGATAATGCCAAAAAAAAAAAAAGGCCAAGAAATTCAATAGCGGTAAACTCATAGAATTATGAACAGAAACATTTGTACTCATTGAGTCTCAAATCTCAATACAAAAAAAGTCAATTTTTACAATAACAAACAATCAATTTAACAAAAAAAAAAACTTAAATTTCCGTGTCGATAGACATCAAAACAGACCACTTTCTTGGAGATCATCTTGAACGGTCTTCCACCAAACTAAATTATACTGATGAGTGTGCTGAAACAATCAACAAAAAAAAATCAACAAAACAAGAAATAAACATAAAAACTAAATCAATTAGTATAACTTCAGTATGAAAATACTTACTCCTGAAAAATACGGTGTAACACCCACTAATTTGACTACATTATCATATATAGCCAAACTACAAAGTATTATTCTTTTTTAAACTATATTTTTAGTTTTATAACAAGGTGGGAAAATTTGAACTTTCTAAAATCTTTAAACAAAAGCAACTGCATGACATTTCTTGCTGAAAGTGTCTTTACAAAATGTATAATCAAAAGAGGTTTTCATTAGTTTATTTTGCCATCAACAGTAGTATTTACATCATACCTAAAAAATCATAATACAAAAACGTCACCTACGGGTCAAGCTCGTCTACATCTATACTATCATGACGACAAAAGGTAAGCTAGACAACCAGCTAGTCAACACTAAAATGTGCCTCTTCATCTGCATCACAAGACTAAAATAAGCTAAAGCTCAGTTTGTAAAAACTATGTATGCTTATATAGACATCAAAATCTCATCAAGTTCTTATTGTATACATTTCTTTCTTAAACATTCGAGTCCATGCATTTCCTTTAAAAAATATTCATAGTTGGGCCGTTTAGCATATTGCTAGTCTCTTAAGTCGATAGGCCGTGATAACATTGTTTTGGGGTGTGACAATTTTTTATAATTTGTCACTAACTAAAAATATTAAGTCACAAATAAGGTGATAACTGTGCAATTTGTGGTCGATTAAGAAAATTTGACGTGTCAATTTTTCATCGAAAAATTGTCAAATTTATGTCACGTCAACAAGATGCAAAAGACCATTTGAAGACCCCATTTGTGATGAGATGTCAATACCCAATTGGAAGCATTTTTCGACCACTTGTCAACACCGAATTGGAACAATTAGGCAACTGTTATTGGAACAGCCAATAAAATAGGTGCCACGTGTCAAGCCTTCATTACACCTCATACCAAGTAGGAAGTGGCAATACACAAAACTTTATTCCATTTGGAGAGGACACATAGCTTGCAAACGTGTCAATGCTTTGAAGTTATGAAAGTTGGTTGAAAACTTGCATGCACCGTTTAAGGCTTGCCTATATATAGGCTATTGTAATGTTGAAATAAAAAAAAGGGAATTCAGTCTCTCTCTCCTTCTCGGTTTTCTCCGCCCACTTCTTCTCTCTCTCTCTCTCTCTCTCGTTTGCCATCTTACAGTCATAGCCGTCTGAGCTATCTTTAGCTCTCTTGTACTACTCCCACGTGAAGACATCAACTTTAAGAGTTGATCTTTGACTCTTATACTATCTCCACGTGAAGACATCAATTTAAGAATTGATCTTTGATCTCAAGTTTCCACTTCTCTTTCAACTGGGCTACCCTCGTTATTATCACTATCCTACTTCTCCTTCTATGCCGTGGTTACATCACCAAATACCCACCTGTGTCCATCAAGTCTTCATTTACATATATATATCTATGCATATATCTTTGCTTTAATCCTCATCCGTGGCTACGCTATCATCACCACCCTTTCTTTTTCTTTTATGAAGACCACCCGTGGCCATCTTTTCCTCCACTTCTTCATTTCACTTATAATTACCTTTTTATAATTCTTCTTTCACGTTCAACCAACATCACCATTTCATTATTCTTCTGAAGCCTTAGTTCACATAAATATATCTTCATCATCTCACTTTCATCTTCACAAAACTTGGCCTCCAAGCATCACTTTCTCACTTGCACGTTTATTCATATATATATATATATATATTTTCTCACATACATACATTCATGCATGTCTAAAACTTGGTCAATAAGTTTCTTAGTTTAATCATATTTATAAATATTCATATAGGCCTAGGTAATTTTGCATATATCTATTTGTAGGTCCACTTTTATTTCTTCACATATTCCAGGCCCAATAGTTATTTTATATCATTTTCTATCCAATAATTGGTTTTATACCATCTTTTATTATTCTATTATTTTTACATCACTTTTTCTACTAACTTGTACAACAAGTTTTCTATGTATGCAGTTTCTAACTTATGTACTTAAGTGATCCTGGGGTACCGAGCTACTCTCCACACTCTCGTGTTTGACCTGTAGCACAAGTTCGAGGTTTTGTGCTCCCTATATTTTTATATATCTTATATCTCTACCTTGGCGAGTAATTTGTATTGCTGCTCTAAGTGCAATCAATTACTACGCTTCCCCTTCCCTGTAAAGTAATCTGTATTGCTGCCTTAAGTGCAATCGGTTACTTTGCTCCCCTTTTTAATTATTGTGCGCATTTATTTAGTGATCTGAGTTGTTTTCCCCTGCAACCGGTCACACCGCTTTATTTAAATTTCAGCACTTTAATTTCAGTTATTTATTATTATTTACGATGATATGGCTGGTCTTACCGCCTCGTAATTCTAACCCCTCTAATTAACTGAAACTGGCATATGGACGGTATCGCCTTCGTCAGTTTCTAACTATTTATTTTTCTGTAATTTATTTCTGTTGCTAACTTCTAGTTGATGCTATGGTCGGTTTATTCGCCTCAGTCAACTAGTAATATTTAAATTCCTGTCTATTTATTTATTGCTTTATTATATTACTTCTAGTCTTCAGTTGACAATATGGTCGGTTTATCCGCCTCCGTCAAATTTTAATATTATTTTATTTCTACTGCACACTAAGTGAGTCATCCTTGCAACCGCCAATCTTGTCGAGATACGTAGGAAGGGTTGTTCTTATTGCAACCGCCTATCTTGTTTCGACACGTGGAAATGTTGTGATGACCCTTTCTGCTGTGCATTCTAATGGTATAACCCAATTATCTTCTATTTTGTCTTAATTAAGTACAGGTCATACTAATTAATCCAGAGCACAACTCCGACCCCGAACAAACATTATACCGAAACTCTGGCCAAGAGTAAAAATAAGGTGCGATCATCGTGTGAGGTTTTTTGAAAACTCCTTCCCTCATCAAAGGGTTATCCCACATTGTGCTAATATTGTCCTATTTCAATAAGACACATCATCATATCTATAAGTCCTGCTTCAACAGGAGAGTCTAGATCAATAGACTTACTTACCCAGCTCTGACAGACTAATATTGTCCCTCATCAAATAGTCATTCCATATTGCGCTAGTATTGTCCTATTTCAATGAGACACATCATCAGATCTGCAAGTCCTGCTTCAATGGGAGAGTTTGCATCAACAGACTTACTAACCCAGCTCCGACAGACTAGCAATTGTAATTAAAACTTATCTTATAAAATTGGTATAATGGTACTCACTTTCAAATACTCTATAATGTCATTGTTAATTTACATGCAAGACGTATCATGCACATGCCATTTTATAACTTTCAAAAATAAATAAATTTCACATAATGACATTTTCTATGTAGCTCTTGTGACGCAATTGTAAGTCTTTACTTACCTCGTGTCTCCTCTAGAGATTGATAGTGAAAAGGGTCAAACTCCTCTAGAAATTGGTGTGCTAATCACATGTCATAGATTATTATTATTCAAGATGTATATTTTGCTAAAAGAATGCATCAAGATAATTGAACAAGGCCAAAATCAGAACTTTCATGAAATCAGGAAACTTATTCATAAAATGACCCGAAAGTATACAAATCATTTAGGGTACTTAGCAGCTAAAAACTAGCCTTGAAAACTGTTCAAGAATATCAAAATATGAATACCAATTCATTGGTATATAAACGATCCAAAATGACACATAATTTTATAAAAACTCGTCCATTTGCCTTTACATGGTGCCATTTGATTTTAAAAATATTCAGAGAACACCTCTCCTATTTTAAGGGCATTCCCACATGATTAAAATCATGGTTTTAAACCTGCAGTAACATTTTACAAGCTAATTTCCATATATATACCTCAAAGAGAATTACTTAAAATGACATAAGCACACTTGAACTCTTTTTCGATTTAAACAAGGTTTAAAACAACTTTTGCACTTATATATAGTCACAACCAACAAGTAAATGGATATAATATACATAAAAGAATCAATGTCTTACACATTCCTAGTAAAGAAATCACATTACAAGTGTAGACAATTTATTCCAATAATAAAAATACTTGAATCCATAAAAAGTATACTTTGAGATTTTAAGTCTAACTTTAATTCCCTACTTAAATTATATATTTCTATCAATATTTATAGGTTCCTAGGACCTTTATTCATTAAAGAAAAACTTTGTTTTAAGAGCTGCAGCAAGAAATTTCCATTGTAAACTTAAAATCCCACATAAATCCCACCTTAACTAGTTTAAGCTTTTGCTGAATCTCTTGCCTTCTACCTCCACAAAACTGATTTCCAAGGCTTTGAAATTGATTTTAGGACTCAATAGGACCTAGAAGAACCATTATTTAAGTGGCAGCAAGTAGAGAATTGAAATAAAAAAATAAAACCTAGGAAGAAGAACTAGTAGAATTACCTTGACTAGTTTGGACCTATCTTGCTTTATTGAGCTCCAATTTGATTTCTACCACTTGGAAACTCTTGGAAATAGTTGAGAGGAGTTGAGAAGTTTAGAAAGGAGCTAGAGAGTTCCAGGTCGTGGCTGAGAAAAAGGGGAAAAAATGACCAGATTTGGTCTAAAAATGACCCTTAATGACTAAGAAATGACATAACTTAAATTTTGAGTATTTTCGGTATTTTACTCTATGACTTTCCGTGTGTCCAGCTTTAAAACATCCTTAACTTACTCACCATGTTGCTGGTCATTCCTATACACCTAAGTGTAGACAAGGTTAGTGAATCCTAGCTTAGAAAGTGAAAACTAGTCATATTTTTATTTATGATCCCATGTGACAGGTCTTATTTTAATCTGGTAGAACCTAGCCCCATAATCAATCATTGAATATAGAAATAAGTCAATTATACTCCAACTAATAATGCAAACATAGTATCAATACTCAATTGTTAGAATATACAAAAATGACATTACGCGATTAAGCTGAATTTAAGCTAGTTTAGTGTAATAAACACAAATTAGTGTTTTGAATGCCACCTCGTACTTACCTATAACTGAAAAATAAAAAAATATAAATGAGTTCTAAACAATAAATTAAAGCTATTTGACAAGTTAAACGCACAGTGAATTTGGCTCCGAAAAGTGTGAAAAATATATTTTATCGAAAAACTACCATTTGACCAAGTTATCAGTAAACATAATTTTAATGCATGTGCACATAGTATTATATTCATAAATATATTCTTTATTCTTTTAGTACACTAAGCTATCTTTCTCTAAGGGTATTGAACCTTTATACTGCATCGGGACACTTCAACAATTATTAATATTATAACATAAGTATAAAAGTACATAACATAAAGAATGAGCATATTACTATGAATTGGTATTAATGACTTCTAGATGCCTAATATGCAATAGGAGCATGTTTATTATGGGCTTAGTATGCATGTGAGAATCTTGAGCACCATATAGGGAGATCAAGGAGGACCATTCCCCCACTCACGAAAAGACTTCCTCGTCAGGTACGTAACATAAGTCACCCAAGTATGCACACCAAAAAATAAAAATAAATTCACAGCAACAAAATGGAGGCTGTTAAACCCACATACTGTAGATTCAAGACCTAGATACATTGAATTAAAGAACCTAAGAACTACTTGACAGAAGACATCCCTAAAAGCCAGCTCATGTAATATAACAAACAAACCACAAATTGATAGTGAATATAAAAGAATTATATAGACCAGGAGAATTCTCAACCCTTCTTTCTTAGAGACTAAATCAAGAGAATCTTCACTTCCACCACCAGAAGCATTACCACTACCACTACTAGACGGGTTGAGGATAATATTGCAATAACATACTGTAGACAAAAGTAACAATAACAGGAAATAAAACTAACAAGAACTTATGCAAGACCTTCGATAGCCTTTGCTTGTACAACATCATAGTCAAAACCCTGTATTCAAAAAAGAAGAAGTGAAGAAAGCTACTAGTTTAGGAACTTCCTCTTAACTCAAAAGTCAACCTCAATAACGATAGCCCCCTTCTTCTTATGCAAAAGATAGTAAATTTTACGAGATTCAGAGCTGCTAACAATATTAACAACGTCCTAAGGCATCTTTGAATCAAAATTGACTGAGTTGACTTTAGCTCCATAATTCAAAAGAATTTCAGCCCCCTGAAAAATAAAAAACTGCATAAGAAATATGAAATAAAATAGAAATTTAGATTAAATTACAACAATTTAAACTATAAATTTGACCTTCGAAAAACCGTGCGAAGCAGCAAGATACAAAACTGTATTTCCATCGTTATCTATGACATTCATCTCATTCAAAAAAGAAAACCAGCAGACTAGCAGTGTTGCATGTAGATTTTATTTTTTTTAAATAAAATAAATGTCATGGATGACGATGTAAATACCGTTCTATATCTTGCTGCTTCGCACGATTTTTCGAAGGTCAAATTTGTAGTTTAAATTATTGTTATTTAATATTAATTTCTATCTTATTTTATGTTTCTTATGCAGTTTTTTGTTTTTCAGGGGGGGCTGAAGTTCTTTTGAATTATGGAGCTGAAATCAACCCCGTCAATTTTGAATCAAAGATGTCTTAGGACATTGTTAATATAGATAGCAGCTCTGAGTCTCGTGAAATTTGCTATCTTCTGCACAAGAAGAAGGGGGCTATCATTATTGAAGTTGACTTTTGAATTAAGAGGATGTTCCTAAACTGGTAGCTTTCTGCACTTCCTTTTTTTTTTTACTACAGGATTTTGACTAAGATGTTGTATAAGCAGAGGCTATCGAAGGTCTTGCATAAGTTCATGCTGGTTTTATTTCCTGTTGCTGTTACTTTTGTCTACAATATACTTATTGCAGTATTATCCTTCAACTTATCTGGTAGTGGTAGTGAAGAGTCTCTTGATGTAGTCTATAAGAAAGAAGGGTTGAGAATTCTCCTGGTCTATATAACTCTTTTATATTTGTTATCAATTTGTGATTTGTTTGTTATATTACATGAGTTGGCATTTAGCCTTGTCATCTTTCAAGTGGTTCTTGAGTTCTTTGATTCAATGTTTCTGGGTCTTGATTCTCGAATTTATAATATATGAGTATAACGATCCCTTTTTGTTGCTTATGACTATGAATTTATTTATATTTATGGGTGTGCATGCTTGGGTGACTTATGAGTATGTAATGATGAAGTCTTTCTGTAAGTGGGGGAATAGTCATCCTCGGTCTCCATATTTTCTAGGGGTAAGTATTTTCATATTGAAATGATACTAATTTTTTTAGTTTTTGTGTTTTTTTTTTTGTATTTTTTATTATTTATTTATTTTCTTAATTATATCAACCCACCCTTCAAGTGTAATTTAGTTTGGTGGAAGACCTTCCAAGATGATCTCCAAGAAAGTGGTCTGTTTTAAAGTCCACCGACATGCAAATTTAAGTTGAATTTCTGGAGATTGTAAAGAAGATATTTCAGGTCATGGAGAACCAATCATTTTAGTAGGGGCAAGAGAAGACATTTTGAAAGTGAAAAGAGTGGAAGTGATAGTAAAAAAAAGTGAGAGTGAAACTGAAAATCAAATTGTATTAAACTTTGACATATTTATAGTGATTAAATAAAACTAATGTTAACTGGAAACCAAAACTAAATGAAAAAAAGAAAAAGACCAGTCAAAGTATAATAAAAGATTAACCTGGCAAAAAGTCAAAAAAAAAAAGAGAAAAAGAGAAAAATAGATATATCAAATTTCACTAGTTTCACCCTTTGATCCTTTATAAAGAGGTAGGATCCTACAAAAGGAGAAGAAAAAAAATTAGTCAAATATCAAAGCATTTTAACCCAAAAGACTTTATGCAAAGAAAAAAAAAATACAAAGAGGTATATACCACAAAAGCAGGAAAAAAAAACTCAGGGATTTGGGCCCTTAAGAAATAGACTACAAAGTAGCTTAAAAAATCAGCCATAATATAAAAAGATTTTAACCCAACAGAAAACTACAAGCATAAAAGAAAGAAAAACACATAGAAATGAAAATAATAAGTCTCATAAAAAGAGAAAACACTAGGGAAGAGAAGACTAAGAGCCTTAGAGACTTTGTGAGAGAGAGTGAGCATGCAAGAGAAAAAGCTACCGTCAAAATTCAAAACAAAAATCACAAAAATGGAATACTTAAGAGAAGTGCAATGCTCCTGAGCTTTGAATTATGGAGCTGAAATCAACACAGTTAATTTTGATCCAAAAATGCCTTAGGACGCTGTTAATATTGGTAGAAACTCTGAGTCTCGTAAAATTTGCTATTCTTTGCATAAGAAGAATGGGCTATTGTTATTGAGGTGGACTTTTGAATTAAGATGAAGTTCCCAAACTAGTAGCTTTCTTCACTTCGTAATTTTTTAATACAAGGTTTTGACTAAGATACTGTATAAGAAGAGGCCATCGAAGGTCTTACATAAGTTCGTGTTGGTTTTGCTTCCTGTTGTTGTTATATTTGTCTACAGTATGTTTATTGCAGTATTATCCTTCAATCATCTGGTGGTGGCAGTGAAAAGTCTCATGATGTACTCCATAAAGAAGAGACGAAAAACCGCATAAGCAACAGGAAATAAGATAAAAAACTTAGATTAAATAACAACAATTTAAACTACGAATTTGACATTTGAAAAACTGTGCGAAGCAGCAAAATATAGAATGGTACTTCCATCGTTATCCACGACATTTATCTAATTCAGAAAAGAAAACCAACAGACTAGCAGTGTTGCATGAGGATTTTTTTTTTTAAAATAGGATGAATTTCGTGGATAACGATGGAAATACCATCCCGTAACTTGCTGCTTTGCTCGTTTTTTTGAATGTCAAATTTGCAGATTAAATTGTTGTTATTTAATCTAAATTTCTATCTCATTTAATATTTCTTATGCGAGTTTTTGTTTTTCATGGGGCTGAAATTCTTCGGAATTATGGAGCAGAAGTCAACTTAGTCATTTTTGAATCAAAGGCACCTTAGGAGGTTGTTAATATGGGTAGCAGCTCTGAGTTTCATAAAATTTGTTATCTTCTGTGTAAAAAAAAGGGGCTATCGCTTTTGAGGTTGACTTCTAAATTAAGAAGAAGTTCCTAAACAGATAACTTTCTTCACTTCTTATTTTTTGAATATTGGATTTTGATAATGATATTGTACAAGAAGAGGCTATCGAAGGTCTTACATAAGTTCATATTGGTTTTATTTTCTATTGTTGTTACTTTTGTCTATAGTGTGCTTATTGCAGTATTATCCTTCAACTCGTTTGGTAGTGGTAGTGAAGAGTCTCTTGATGTAGTCAATAAGGAAGAGACGAAAAATCGAATAAGAAACATAAAATAAGATAGAAATTTAGATTAAATAACAATAATTTAAATTACAAATTTGACATTAGAAAAATCGTGCAAAGCAGCAAGATACAGAACGGTATTTCTATCTTTATCCATGACATTCATTCAATTCAGGAAAGTAAACTAGCAGATTAGCTTTGTTACATGAGGATTTTCTTTTTTTTTTTTCTTTAAATAAGATGAATATCATGGATAACGATAGAAATATTGTCCTGTATTTTGCTGCTTCGCACAGTTTTTTGAAAGTCGAATTTGTAGTTTAAATTTTTTTATTTAATCTTAATTTCTAACTTATTTCATGTTTCTTATGCAGGTTTTCACTTTTCAGGGGGCTGAAGTTCTTTTTAATTATAGAGCTGAAGTCAACCTAGTCAATTTTGATTCAAAGACGCCTTAGGACGTTTTTAATATGGGTAGCAGCTCTGAGTTTTGTAAAATTTGTTATCTTCTGCGTTAGAAGGGGGCTATTGCTTTTTAAGTTGACTTCTAAATTAAGTAAAAGTTCCCAAACTGGTAGCTTTCTTCACTTCTTATTTTTTTGAATAATGGATTTTGAATATGATGTTGTACAGGAAGAGGCTATCGAAGGTCTTACATAAGTTGATGTTGGTTTTATTTCCTGTTGTTGTTACTTTTGTCTATAGTGTGCTTATTGCAGTATTATCCTTCAACTCATCTAGTAGTGGTAGTGAAGAATCTTCTGATGTAGTCTATAAGGAATAGACAAAAAACCATATAAGAACATGAAATAAGATAGGAAATTAGAATAAATAACAATAATTTAAACTACAATTTAAATTACAAATTTAACATTCGAAAAACCGTGCGAAGCACCAAGATATAGAACGGTATTTCTATCGTTATCCATGACATTTATCTAATTCAGAAAAGAAAACCAGCACACTAGAAGTGTTGCGCGAGGATTTTTTTTTTTTTTTGAATAAGATAAATATCATAGATAATGATGGAAATACCGTCATATATCTTGCTGCTTCGCATGATTTTTTGAGAGTCAAATTTGTAATTTAAATTGTTGTTATTTAATCTAAATTTCTAACTTATTTTATATTTCTTATGCAAGTTTTTATTTTTTAGGGGGGCTGAAGTTCTTTTTAATTATGGAGCTGAAGTCAACCCACTCAATTTTGATTCAAATACACCTTAGGACGTTGTTAATAGGGATAGCAATTCTGAGTTCCGTAAAAATTTGTCATCTTCTGCGTAAGGAGAGGGCTATCGCTTTTAAGGTTGACTTCTGAATTAAGAAGAAGTTCCCAAATTGATATCTTTCTTCACTTCTTATTTTTTGATTATTGGGTTTTGACTATGATGTTGTACAAAAAGAGGATATCGAAGGTCTTCCATAAGTTGATGTTGGTTTTGTTTCCTATTGTTGTTACTTTTGTCTACAGTATACTTATTGTAGTATTATCCTTCAACTCATCTGGTAGTGGTAGTGAAGAATCTCCTGATGTAGTCTATAAGGAATAGATAAAAAGTCGTGCAAGAAACACGAATTAAGATGAAAACTTAGATTAAATAACAACAATTTAAGCTATAAATTTGACATTCGAAAAACTGTGCAAAGCAGCAAGATACAGAACGGTGTTTCTATCGTTATCCATGACATTCGTCTAATTCAGAAAAGAAAACCAGCACATTAGCAGTGTTGCGTGAAGATTTTCCTTTTTTTTTTTAAATAAGACAAATATTATGGATAATGATGGAAATACCATCCTGTATCTTGTCGCTTTGCACGGTTTTTTCAAAGTCAAATTTGTAGTTTAAATTATTATTATTTAATCTTAATTTCTAACTTATTTCATATTTCTTATGCAAGTTTTCATTTTTCAGGAGGGCTGAAGTTCTTTTGAATTATGGAGCTGTAGTCAACCCAGTCAATTTCGATTCAAAGACGCCTTAGGACGTTGTTAATATGGGTAACAACTCTGAGTTTCGTAAAATTTGTTATCTTCTACGTTAGAAAGGGGCTATTGCTTTTAAGGTTAGTTTTGTTTCCTGTTGTTGGTTACTTTGGTCTACCGTATACTTATTGCAGTATTATCTTTTAACTCGTCTTGTAGTAGTAATGAAGAGTCTCTTGATATAGTCTATAAGAAAGAAGGGTTGAGAATTCTCCTGGTCTATGTAACTCTTTTTTATTTGTTATCAATTTGTGGTTTATTTGTTATATTACATGAGCTGGCATTTAGGGTTATCATCTTTCAAGTGATTCTTGAAAGGAGTGGAAGTGACAGTAAAAAAAAAGTGAGAGTGAAACTGAAACTGAAAATGAAATTGTATTAAACTTTGACATATTTATAGTAACTGAATAAAACTAATGTTAACTGGCAACCAAAACTAAATGGAAAAAAAAAAAAAAAAGACTAGTCAAAGTGTAATAAAAGATTAACATAGCAAAAATCTAAAAAAAAAAATGAGAAAAAGAGAATAGTAGATATAACAAGTTTCACTAGTTTCACCCTTTGATCCTCTATAATGAGATAAGATCCTACAAAATAAGAGGAAAAAAGATTAGTCAAATATCAAAGCATTTTAACTCAACAAAAATCACGTAAAGAAAAAAAATACAAAGAGGTGAAAACAAGGTATACCACAAAAGCTGGAAAAAATAAAACTGGAGGATTTGAGCCCTTATGAAATAGACTACAAAGTAGCTTAAAAATTCAGTCAAAATATAAAAAGATTTCAACCCAACAGAAACCCACAAGCATAAAAGAAAGAAAAATACATAGAAATGAAAATAATAAATCTCATAAAAAGAGAAAACACTCAGGAAGAGAAGACTAAGAGCCTTAAAGACTTTGTGAGAGAGAGTGAGCCTGCAAGAGAGAGAAGCTACCGTTCAAATTCAAAACAAAAATCACAAAAACGGAATACTTAAGAGAAGTGCAGTTCCCCTGAGCTTTGAGAGAGAATACTAAGGACAGTGAGCCTACAAGAATGAAGCTATCGACCGGATTCAACATAAAAATCATAAAAATAAAATATTTTTTCTTTTTGTTTGCTTAGAACAAAAACAAAAAACTTAAGAGAAGAGTGGGGGCTGAGCTTTGAGAGAAAGAATATAAGGGAAAAATGGAACTTATGAGAGAGAATACTTTGGGTGAGATTAGCTCTGCAGGAACAAGATAGTATTCTAATAACAAAAGATTTTATTAGATTAATGAAAGGAAAAACATGGGTGGGGCCACTAGTAGCATGTAAAAGACCAATAACCTACCAATCTCGAGCTGTGAGTATTTATTATCGTTCAGAAGTTATGTTCGATCTAGTGGTTAATTACTTACTATAGTGGTGGGCCCCTGACTATCTCTCACACCCAGCCAGGATTGCTTTGAAGCTTTGGATTGACGGATCTGAGCGCCAGTTGTATTTGTACCTATCCATTTCCTTTACTAAATTAAAAAAAAAATCAGTAAAAAAAAAAGATGGGGTTTGACCTAGTTGTAGGTTGGCATGTTACAAGAATGAAAAACTGTCACTGCAAAACCTAATTAGTAGTTGTGCTTTGAAAATTACGAACTTACGAATAAATAAGTAAATAAATCAATTTCGAATAAAAGGTTTCTGATTCACAACTCTTATCCATAAATGCAATAAACCAAAGCTTTTCCTTTTTTTTGTTTTTTTTTCTGAGTAAACCTAGCTTATTAAGATTTTGGAGGAATAATTATGAATTTTTCTTGAACAAGAAATTAATTAATTTAAGATGTAAAAACTCTACTTCTTTAAAAGAAAAAAAAAAAGGATCCTTACCAGCCTAATTAACATGCCCAAGCTGATAAAATCCTGTTGCACATGCCTTGGGTTATAAATCAAATTGTATAATTATACTAGTACCTTCTAACTCATAAACATATATTATTGAGCAAAAGTTTAGATACATATCATATGTATCTAAACATGTATGTTGACGGAGGTTTTGTCAATAAAGAATTTAGTAAATTATAAGATATGACTTATATGTGAAACGAATCAGAAAAATAAAGTGAATAAGGAGATGAAAACTTTATAGTAGTTCAGCCTCCAAAAAAATGAGCATACATGCACTATTCTTTATTATTTTTTAGAGAATTATAAGAGTTTCTCTAAGTCTCAAGGTGAGAGCAAAGAGAGAATTACAGAGGTGAGCGTATAGTGAAGTGATTATAACATGAAAAACTATGAGACTGAACCATTTTTATATAGATGAGGGTGGCTTTAGGTTTCCTAATTTTGTGATTAAGAAACTATATAATAAAATACAATATAATATTGAGATTGAGTGTCTATACAATAATGGGTAATTATCTCATCTTTAATAAGCTAGTTGTCTTTTTTGGGATTAGACAAATCAATTATTTCTGGTGCTCAAACAGCACACAACAATAGTCCCCCCCCCCCCCCCCAATTTTTAATGTGTCTGTGATGTGTTAAAAGCTTTCTTTGATATAATAGTTAACAGCATGCCATTGTAATCAATAGTTCCCGCTCAAGTCTTCAATTGAACTTGTTGTAAGTTCTCTCAATTCTTCTTTATCGATGTCGATGATTGAATTAATAAATGTAAAACAGTGATCAAATAGTGCGACTAAACTCTTGTTGACATCTCTCTCTCATAGGTAGATGAGTTAACCTTTTGTGAGTTTACAACAATATCTAATTATTTTAGCCTTTTGAAAAAAAAATAATAAATAACCAATGATTTAAGGAGAAACGAGGCATTAGTAGGACACTAATAATCTAATAGAGTTAGGAAATGTACTAATAGTATACATTACAACAAAGGCATCAACTCATTGAATTTACGAGCTACTTAAATATGTAACTTATTAGATTTTTATCGAAGTTTAGGGATGGATAAAATTGAAATTAGTGCAAAATAAAGTTCCCTCACATTATCACTTGGATGAGTTGTTACTTTAAGCTCAACATATCAAAATGCTAATGGAGCGAATTCAGAAATTAAGTCCATCTACCGTAGAATTAAAAATAAAAATAAAAAGGCCTTATCTACAATTATAAGGTAGAATAATAATAATAATAATAATAATAATAATAATAATAATAATAATAATAATAAATAAGGATAATCCACAGTATTGAGTTGTTTTTAAAAAAAGGTATTGAGTGTTGAGTTTTTGTTTCAAAAAAAGTATGAGTCTGATCCAAAACAAATTTTCCGGCAATAATTTGGATTTACTCAAATAGTTTTAAATCACTACCCATTTTCTCATTGAGTACTTCAATATTCTTTAACAATTAATGAATCATTTCGAGGTCAAGAATTACATGTTTGTGGTTAAGGTTTTAATTTACTATATACATTGATCATGAACTTTAGGAGATAAATTTAGGGGAATTTACACCTAAGGGATCTACTAAATCCTTGTGATGAAAAATAGGACTTACTCATTAATGTTTTCAAAACTAACCCCAATTGCCATGTCACACATGTAAATTACTTGGATACCCTATTTCTTCAATAAACTTTAAACTATTTTAGCCACTACCCCCGGTCCCGATCCCAACCCCGGTGGTGGTGCCTCCGCTCGACTAAAGTCGAAAATTTTTAACCGTGGTCGAATTTGTCCGGCCGCCTCTCCCAGTTGTTCTAATTGTTTTTCAACTGGTAGCTGGAAACTTTCCGTTCGACCGGAGTTCGACCGTGGTCGAAAAATTTCGACCCCAGTCGAACATAGCCGACCGTCTTCCCAGCGTCGCCTCCGTCACTTTTGATTTTTTCGACTTGGTCGAAAATTTTCGACTAGAGTCGAGTCAGAGGTAATTTTGGAACTCCAAAATATTCATTAATGGCACGTTCACTTCACTGTAATCGTAATCGGAATAAATTAAAGGGAAAATGAATGGGAATAAAATAGAAGAGTATGTGAATCATTATTTGTAGTATGTTATTTACTTAAAACTAATAGGAATGAGAATCGTATTCATTAGAATACTATTTATTTGTTTACTTAACCTAGGGAATGTGTTATATTTACTAAATTGTCCTTTTAAATACATGTACGATTTAAAGTAGATAGATTTTTTAGGGTAAAATTGTATTTTATAATTTTAATAATTAAAAAGGAGGAAATGAGTGTTTACGGGTAATCAGACTCCTTAGGGTGTTGGTGGGGGAAGTATTCCCATTCTTTTCTCCTAAATTTGTGTGGGATCCATATATTTCCCCCTTTCCCATATTTTAGTAAACCTTTGTATGGGAATCATTACCTCACATACCATTCCCATTACTCTTTAGTAAATATGCCATAAATGACATGGCAATAAAAGTCCTACTTTTATAAATAGTTTATAAGTTGTCCCTTTTTTCATCACATGTATTAAAAAAGGGTCAAAATTAATAATCCCCCATAAATTTGATATTGAACTAATTCTCTTGATTTAAGAATTCAGGGAAGACAAAATTTACAAAATTTCGAGTAGTTTGATTGGGCAATAATAAACTTAGTCATTCGAAAACAATTTTATTCCATGTAATAATCTATTCGAAAACAATTTACATATACATCATATGATATCTAAATATATATATTCTCTCAATTGTAGTACCACCATCTGATCTAAGTGATAAACCCAATATTCAAAAAATCAGAAGTGAAGAAAGCAACCAGTTTGGGAACTTCTTCCTAATTCAGAAGTCAACCTCAAAAACGATAGCACCTCTTCTAGTGCAGAGGATAGCAAATTTTATGAAACTCAGAGCTACTACACATATTAACAACGTCCTAAGGCGTCTTTGAATCAAAATCGATTGGGTTGAATTCAGCTCCATAATTCAAAAGAACTTCAGCCCCCTGAAAAATGAAAACTCGCATAAGGAATAGGAAAAAAGAAAGAAATTTAGACTAAATAACAACAATTTAAACTACAAAATTGACCTTCGAAAAACCATGCGAAGCAACAAGAGACGGGACAGTATTTCCACTATTATCCATGACATTCATCTTACACAAAAAAAAAATTTGTACGTAACACTGTACTGGTTTTTTTTTTCAAATGAGATGAATGTCATGAATAACGATGGAGATACTGTTCCGTATCTTACTGCTTCGCACAGTTTTTCGAATGTCAAATTTATAGTTTAAATTGTTGTTATTTAATCTAAGTTTCTATCTTATTTCACGTTAATTATAGACTACATCAAGAGACTCTTTACTACTACTACCAGATGAGTTAAAAGATAATACTGCAATAAGTACACTGTAGACAAAAGTAACAACAACGGGAAATAAAACCAACATCAACTTATGGAAGACCTTCGATAGCCTCTTTTTGTACAACATCATAGTCAAAACCCAATATTCAAAAAATAATAAGTGAAGAAAGCTACCAGTTTGATAATTTCTTCTTAATTCAAAAGTCAACCTCAAAAACGATAGCCCCTATCTTACACAGAAGATAACAAATTTTACGATAGTCAGAGCTGTCCTCTATATTAACAACGTTCTAAGGCGTCTTTGAATCAAAATTGACTAGGTTGACTTCAGCTCCATAATTAAAAAGAACTTCAGCCCCCTGAAAAATGAAAACTTGCATAAGAAAAATGAAATAAGATAGAAATTTAGATTAAATAACAACAGTTTGAACTACGAATTTGACTTTCACAAAACCGTGCGAAGCTGCAAGATACAGAACGGTATTTCCATTGTTATCCATGAAATTAATCTTATTTGACAAAAAAAAAAAGAAAATCCTCACGCAACACTGTTAGTCTGCTGGTTTTCTTTTTTGAAGTAGATGAATGTCATGGATAACGATGGAAATACCTAAATTGTTGTTATTTAATCTAAATTTCTATTTTATTTCATGTTTCTTATGCAGTTTTATGTCTCTTTCTTATAGTATATATTAAGAGACTCTTCACTACCACTACCAGATGAGTTGAAGGATAATACTGCAATAAGTAAACTGTAGACAAAAGTAACAAGAATAGAAAACAAAACCAACGTGAACTTGTGAAAGACCTTCAATAGCCTCTTCTTATTCAATAACATAGTCAAAACCCAATATTCAAAAAATAAGAAGTGAAGAAAACTATCAGTTTGGAAACTTCTTCTTAATTCATAAGTCAATTTGAAAAACGATAGCCCCTCTTTTTACGCAGAAGATAGAAAATTTTACAAAACTCAGAGCTACTATCCATATTAACAATGCCCTAAGGCGTCATTGAATCAAACTTGATTGGGTTGACTTCAGCTCCATAATTTAAAAGAACTTCAGCCCCCTGAAATATGAAAACTCGCATAAGATACGTGAAATAAGATAGAAATTTAGATTAAATAACAACGATTTATACTAGAAATTTGACCCTCGAAAAACCATATGAAGCGGCAAGAGACAGGACGGTATTTCCATCAATCCATAACATTCATCTTACTCAAAAAAAAAAAATCCAAACGCAATACTACTAATGTGCTGGTTTTCTTTTCTAAATTAGATAAATGTCATGGATAACGATAGAAATACCGTTCTATATCTTGGTGTTTCACACGATTTTTCAAATGTCAAATTAATTTGTAGTTTAAATTGTTGTTATTTATTCTAATTTTCTATCTTATTTCATGTTTCTTACACGGTTTTTTGTCTATTCCTTATAGACTACATCAGCAGATTCTTCACTACCACTACCAGATGATTTGAAGGATAACACTGCAATATTTTGTTTGATTAACTGCAACCACGTCATATAGCTATATAAGTTTGCAATATTAGGAGTACCCCATTTTCTATAAGGGGATATGTTTTAGAATTAGTTTTGATTGTTACTTTAAAATAAAGAAAACAACAAACAAACCAAATTAACTAGTCAACATATATCTTTCAAGCTATTCCTTACCCGCTTAGCTCTGACTAGTATAATGAATGGCTTGAATTACTATGTCAAATTCATACGGTTTGGGTCCAGCAATTTAGATGATGTACTAGAGGTGGCAGGAATGTGGCTGGACGGGAAGGTGTTGTGTGGTCATGTCCAAAGAACTATATATTCTAGCATATATAAAAATACAAATTAAGGAGACTAAAATGAGTTAAAGGGTGATGCATTTCAACGTTCATATCTTTGTTTAGGGATGAATATTGCAAGTTGCAACAATAATAATGACGCTGAAAAAAATTTAGAGGAAAGGAATAAGCTTTAATTGCAATGCATAAGTGTCTTAAGAAAGTATTAGGGAACTGGGAAAAGAATTGAATTAGAGAAAGAGGCAACAGTTTTCAGAGAGTTTTTGACGTTCAGTTTGACTAGACTAGCCTACGATAAAGACTTACAGTCACTTGTGGAGATTTTGTAAAATTATTCAACTTTGCTCATACGTAATTGATATTGGACTTTCATGTATGATACTCGACCTATGTACTTTAGGGTTTAGGACAAGTATTCAATTTGAGAAGCTAATGAACTTGGAGTACCAGAAAGCAGCCTTGTTTTTTAATTAATTGCCATTTCAATAGCCGCTATTAAACTCTAGATGAGGACTCTCTCCCTGTTTTTATTTTGTTTTTTTTTTTTTTTTTTTCCAATTTGAGTGAGATGATGAGACTCAATTAAAGTTCATCCTTCGATTGTATGTTTACTTTTTTTGTTTTAGTATATCTTTTTACAAATTACCTCTGAAATTGGAAATGGAAGATGGTAACGTGTTAATACAATGAATAATCACATTTGGGTGGAGAGGGCCCATTGAAAAGAAATCTAAGTACATCATTTCTCTATTAGGAGACTAAGGTTGGTTAATTTTATTTTTGTTAGGAGTGGTGTAACCATTTGTTTTATTTTCTTTGTACGATATTGGATCGTATTTTTACTTTCAACTTCCATAATTTGAATTAAAGATGGTTTAATTTGAACTAGCTAGTTAGACTTAGAACCTAAAGGAAATCCAAAATCCTACCAAGGTTCACAAGTATATTGTGCTACAAGGTTCATATGATGCCCATAACTACTCTCCCCTAACTTGACTAAATATCATTCCTTATATAAAATATAATATTCATTTAGATCTTATTATACTCCTAATTGTTCCAATATAGTCCTTTGGACTCATAAATAAACTTTTACTTTTGTTTTCCATCTTATTTTCTTCTTCTCTATCGCATGATTCAACTCAACTATTTGTCACTCAAGTTCGAAATCGAACCAAGAACCACCTAATTTCTATAACTCTCTCCCCTTCCTACTTCTTTTCCCACTTATCTCATCGTTAGGACTTTCGTTAAATTTCATTTATCTTTAGTTTTGCAAATTTCATTACAGCATACCGGTTTTGACCTTTATATTTAGAAAAAAAAAATATTTGTAGATATTCTCCTTTGGCCCTCTATTAACCTATCAAAATGCATGATTCACAAAAAGGAAATTAACAGAAACAATTTTTTAAAAAAAATGAGTTCATCAACTCATCGCCGTGATTATCGAAATGAGTTAAATACTGAAGAATTAAGATTAAAATATTGGTGAAAATTTGTCCAGTTTAAAGAAAATATAGTTTGGAGACATAGTCACATTCGTATATATATACCTTAGGCCTTTTTTGGAGGACCAATAGGACTATGGAACTGCACTCTTTTGTACAGTCCCAAATTTAGTCCTATTGGCATGAGACTAATAATCGCACCGAGAACTTGGGTTATTTAGTCCTAACTAACGGCAAAGTGATGAATCTTTTTTAAGAAAATTTTTAATATATATATATATGTTATAGCCATGTGTTGCACCAAATATAGTATAATACTAAATAATCTAATTTAATCCCAATTTATGGCCCAATCTAATATTATTTGCCAAACAAGCCGTAAGCTTAATTTGTAGTTTTGTACAGTACTTTTTTTGCCTTGAGAAGCTCCACATTTTCTAGTTTTCTTATATGAGATCTTTCAAGTTGGGATTTTCTTTTTCATTATAACACCTTAGGTTTAATAGTCTATAAATGCCAAATAAATAATATATGAGTGGCATCTTAAACTTGTACCCTTTCGTATATGTTACTAAACAAGGGAAAAGATTGAGATATTTTGTTTATATATATCTCTATATATATATATATGAAAAAAATCCCTTTAAAATAAGATGGGGAACATATATAATTTTATAATATCAGAATACAATTCAAAGGCATATCCCGATAATTAGATGTGGCTAGGAAAGCAAAGAGGAACAAAATGTGCATAACAACATATGTATATGTAAAGATTAAAAGACTATTTCGTTGTGACAATATTATCACCGATAGAGTCGTCAACAAAAAAGTCAAAGACTGTATTTCTAATTTTTGTAGTAAAATTTTGTGTTCATGCATCGAAATCTTCAATTTTGGCGGAATCTAAAACTAACATCTTATGTTATATTTTTGCTAAGTCCAATCCTTCTAATCATAACACCATCGAGGTTATAACAAACAAGAACTTGGTTGAATTCTTTGTTCGGATTAAATTTTCATAATCGCTATACATTGGTTGCAATGTAGTGTTACGTTTATGTGGTTTAATTCTTTGAAAATGCTATTGTTTAGACAAATTTACTATAATATTATGTAGAGAATAAACTTGATTAATATTTTCTTCAACTAAAGCAAAGGGCTAATAAAGTTAATAATATATATTTGTCTTTCCTCCTCTAATGGGGAACGTGCATGTGCTTTGGGTAGAGGTTTCTTGCCTAAGGACGTACTTGAGAGAGTTCAATGCCTTGGAAAGGACCACTTCCTATTGGGCCATGGGATCCAAAAATTTCATGACAATTGTGAGAACAGAATGAGAAGGGTGGGAGCTGATAGGAGTAGGACTAGACAAAGTAGATGATTAAAAGGAGACTAGGAAGCAAAGAGAAGTCTGTACATAGAAAGAGGGTTAAATTATAGGGGTGCCTTAAGGTATTATATTATACATAATATATGTGGCCTGTATGTAACAATTGAGTACCTAATCGAGGACACTATATCAACCAATTTGGTTTTTTTTTTTTTTTGGCATGTCCTTTGTCATTTCGGAGTTTTGTTGTTTTAGAAACTGGCATATAATTTTTCGTATTGAAGTTTCCACTTCAAACCATTTTTTTTTTTTTTTGCTGATAATATCTCCAAAAATCATAGGGAAAAACGACAGTGAAACCAGATATCCAAAAAAAAAAAAAAAATTACACATGATCACTGGGATATTCACAGAAAGGGAAAAAATTTCTTACACCAAGGCTTCTGCACGAGAGGCAGAAATGTGGTTAGTCTTGCTATAGCGTTTCTTTGACTGAAATTGTGATAAGTACAATGACAATTTAATTGGGTTTCTAACACTTATACCTACAAAAACTGAAAAGAATTACAAATATACGGAAGTCACATTTTTTTTTCAATTTTTGTACTGTTTTTATTAGGAAAATATCACTTTTTAAAAAATATTTAGAAAAATATCATTTTTAAAATAGTTACTAGTTATCAGTTTCTGGAAACTGGTTACTAGTTATATACCAGTTATAAATATCTTTAGTTACTAGTTACCAGTTTCCAGAAACTGATTACCAGAAACCAGTTACTATTTTTAAAAATGGTATTTTTCTAAATTTTTTTAAAAAATAATATTTTTCTAATAAAAACCGTACCGCACCCTAAAAAACACAAAACCACCGTATTTTTCAAATTTTTTTCTCAAACACGGTGTATGGTGTAATTTCCCCAATTTAATTTAGTTGATGACTACTTGGACTATAAATTTGATTTAAGTATATCTCATTAATTGCTATTGCATATGGTATTCTACTTTGCAATTGAATTAAATATAATGAAATGGACTTTTTGCCAAACCTTTAAGTTGATGTGTTTGGGCCTCTCTCGGTTTTTAATATATCACCATCTTTAAAAAAAAAAAAAAGAAAAAAAAAAAGGAAAAAAGTTGATCTTATATTTTGATTTTTTACTGAATTCACTAGTTAAAATTTATACGAACCTTTGGCTCCTATATAAACAATTAGGAAAAAAAAAACTCGTTTTGACCTCAAAAATATTCTCATTTTAAACATATATATATTTAATAGTTATTACAATATTTACCCACCGATACTTACTATTATTTTAGCCGTTTGATGAAAATCAAACGATTCTAATTAATTGGGGAGTTAGCCAACAAAAATTATAGTAATTTATATACTTTGAACTTATAAATACATTTTAGATGGATAATTTATGGTAATTTATTAGCTTTGAACTTATAAACCTCAGTTAAACACATTTTGGATGGGTAATTTATTGGTCACCTGTAAACATATCATTTTTTTAATATTTTTTTATTTATTTAAATGGAATCTTTTCAGATTCATTCTATCATTCTTTCTAATTACATATTCTCATTCCTATTCTCTAATTATTAATTTCCCATTACATATTCTCATTCCTATTATCTAATTATTAATTCCGAATTAGGAAAAAAAAGTTTATATTCCATTAGTCAACCATATTAAATCATTAATTATTCAAATGTTACCATTAATAATCTTCCGCTAATTAGAAATGATGAAAGAAAATATAAAAATCGCACATATTAAATTACAAATTAATTTTCTTTAGTTTTTGAATTTATTATTTACAAATAAACTCGTCTAATATCCCTAATTCATTATGAAAAAAATACATCACTATAAATATTTCACCAATTAGAAATGAAAGGATAAAAAAACAATTTGGTAAATTTATATCATCATGTAAGCATTTTATAATTCGGTTGACAAGATTAATTAAATTTAAATGTACTATTGGTTTGTTCGGATTTTTTTTACCTAATTTTCTCCTTTTTTTTTCATTCATTTCTTGCAGTTGGAAAAATCTCGCATTTGTTCAGTCCTATTCTTTAAAGTTTGTTTTCACAAGTACTATATTTGAATAGCTTCAAAGCTAAAGGATAGTAGAAAGAGATTTATTATTGTGGTTAAATGTAGTGTTAAGGCATTGAGTATTCATTACATGGCTCTTTTAATTGCCCTTTTTTTTTTTTTTTCTGTTGGGATGAAGTCCTTAACAGATTGTATATACGTTAACCATAATATGATGGGGAGGGTTATTAAAGATATAAGCATTTTATCCATCTTTGATCTTTTGGCGAAGGACTTATCATAGAAGAAAAAAAAAAGAAATTCATTTTTGACTAAGAATATTGTTATCATAATAATAAACAAACAAGATTAGTGTGTTGTTATCATAGAAGAAAAAAAGGAAATTCATTTTTGTCTAAGAATAATATTATCATAATAATAAACAAAGAAGATCAGAGTATTACTGTTACCATCATCTTTTTTCCTTTTAATTTTGCCTAATTTGATTTAGCCAATAGATGTGATTCGGCTTACTAAAAAAACGTCCTAAGTTTCACACGTATTGTGCTACAAGATAACATAGAGCATAGACTACTCTTTTCCATTCATTATTCCACATCTTTAATAAACGAAATTACAATAGCATAAAAGTAGGAACAAATTAAAAAATAAATAAAAAATAAACCACTGACCAATAGGTGATACAGCTTATAAATAATTATTTAACTAATTCAAAAATATTAAAATTACCTCAATCTACGATTAATGACACCGTAACAAAAATGTGGCACAAATCACAGTCATGTTCGTATAATTAAACTTAGTATACTAATATGATGTATTCTTTTTTTGAAATTATTATTATTCAAAGTATAGGTTTTTATTTTTATTTTTTGAGGTAAATTTAGGTTATAAGTTTATGTAGTTAATGATAAAAGTTATTTTGGCACTTAATAATTAGGAATGTATTAGCATTTTATAGACTATTAGTGAGTCAATCTTATTAGTTCGACGAGTCTTTTTGTTTAATTATCTGTTAGTAAATAATTGATGTACCGGCTATATACAAACACTACTTCATATTTTTAACTAAATCATAAACTTTTCATGATATACCAGTGATTGATTATTTTATTGTTATTTTTTAGAAGTACATTATTAGTATATACTAATTAATAATACATATGATTAAATTGAGTTACATTTTATTTTCAAATAAGTCACTAGTATACCATTCATATATCATAGATATGCACACATTATCAACATTATTAATTTGATTATTCATTTAATTTAGTAAATCATTAATATACCCTTAGGCCACGTTTGGAATACAGGATAAGGATGTGATTGGATTGGATTAAATTAATCCCATGTTTAGTATATGCATATAAGATGGATTGGATTGGATTAAAATAATCCACTCCAAAAATAATCCCCTTAGGAGGGGATAATCTTATCCTCTTAAGAATTTGAGATTGGGAGGGATTATGAATTTGATTAAAAAAATAGAATGTTTTTGAAGTAATAATAAATGATACTTTCGAAATTAACTTTTAAAAGTGGTAAAACAAGAAATGGTATTTTTCAAAATATTTTTTATAAATGGTACTTTTGCAAATAATTTTACAAAAAATGTCATTTTCGAAAAATAAGTTTAAAAGTAGTATTTTTCAAAATAGTTTTTAAAAGTGGTATTTTCAAAATATTTTTTTAAAAATGGTATTTTTTGTAAATAAGTTTTTAAAAATGATATTTTTACAAAATTTATTTCTAAAAATGATATTTTTCTAAATTAATTTTCAAAAATGGTATTTTTCTAAATAATTGAACCTCAAAATTTGTAATTTACCTAAAACTATGAAACACACCTATCCTAACAAAAAGTAGCACACCAAACATGGGATAGGATTGGACTATAATTTCATCTTATCCTATTCTATCCAATCCTTTAAAATAGTCCAATCCTATCCTATCCTATCCTGCATACCAAACGAAGCCTTAGTACATTGTTGTGTCACTGTATAGTAACATAATTAACAATCACTTAAAACTGGTATACATAATATTTGGTATATTAGTATACATAAAATATAGGAAAATGCCAAAAATCTTCCCTACGTTTTAGCAAAATACAAGTTTTCACCTTTTTATTTTCAAAATACAAAAAATGTCTCCTATACAAGTTTTCACCCTTTTGTTTTCAAAATACAAAAAATGTTTCCTCATCAAATTGAGTCACATGTATCCTTTACTTAGTTCAAATTTGGTCAAAATTATACTATAAAATTACACTAACACCCTTAGTCAAAATTAATTTAATAGTCCTAGTTTCTTAACCCTATAACCAAATACCACAAAATCTTTCTTTATAAAAATTATATGATATGTTTAAGTATAAATTTGAATATTTTACATTTAAATATGTTTGGTTGTAGATTTAGTGAATAATTTGACTATTTTGATTAGGGGCACTTTGGTAAATATCATTTACATATAACAATTCACAAAAATCAATGAAACTTTGTGAAAATGGTAGTTTTGACCTAATTTGACAAATTGAGTAGATAAATTTTGTGTTTATAAAAATACAAGGATGAAAATTGGTATTTGGCTAAAATACATGAGAGATATTTAGTATTTACTAGTATAACATAATTAACAATCACACTAGGGTATAAAGTCGGCTAATTTTGAATTTAAACATTTTCTAAAAGTCTAAAAACCGAAGTCAAAAGACTAAACTTGGAAACTGATCGAAATTAATTATTCAGAGATTGGTTAGTTTTAGTTGAATTGTGAGATTTGTTTTTCATGTGAACCAATCTAAAATGCAACTTATCAATTCTTTCAATTTGTGTATGTACAACAGTACTATATGGCACCATATGTTGGAGCTATCATAATGAATTAATTATACTCATGTTAATACTTAAATTGATCAATTATTGTTAATTGAGATACTGTAAAATTTCGAGGGTGAAACTAATGTTGATCGATTGGTTTTTTTAACCGAATTTCCTAGTATATTGTGAAACCTTCAATTCTTTTGATACGTGGAGTGGTCATCTCGGTTTGTGATTTTTTCTTACACCCCTAATCAAATATGCTCATTCGTATATCACTGGTATTCTAATATGATAAATTTGATTCGTCTTTTTTTTTTTTAAGTAAATAGCTGATATCAGTGTTATGTATGTGTTACTTACTTGACTGGCTATTTTTTTTTTTTTCCATGTAACAAATATTGAAATTACCAACAAAAATAAATTGATCACTTATTTTCTTATTGCAAGTTAAAATAGTAACGAAATTAAATTGATAGGCGTATTACTTGTTTTTTTTTTCTTTTTCTTCCAAGCATATCGCTGATATGCACCATTCATATACCAATTTTATTAATTTAATTGGTCATTTTATATTTTTCAAGAATATTGTTGATATATCACTAATAGACCACTTATATACTAAGGTAATTAATTAGATGAATTGACCGTTTATATTTCAAATAATTTACTGATTTCCCCAGTAATTTAATTGATTGAGCATTTTGAGCATGTGAATATACAAAATCGATGTACTCGCGGAGGAGAACAAGAATTCACCAAGATCTTTCATCAATAAGATGTGGGTCCTACTCAATTTTTAGCTTCAAAATGGCTCATGAAAATGGGTTCTTTAACACTAATTTGGACTTTACAAAATACATGGGCTTCCAAGTCCAAGACAAGCCCAATAACTAAACCCATTTCTTCCATTTTCCAACAATGATAATCAGAGAATAAATGCACATTTTGTATTGGTATTGCTTTATCTAGTTTAAATTGTCTGAAAAATTCCTTCCTCTTCGTTATAATATTATTAAGTGATTTGGCTTCCAGCCAAAAAAACAGTGATTTGGCCGGTTACAAAATAAATTTATTGCTCTCATGGTAGGAGAAAAATGATTGGCTTGGATAAAGAAGGTGAGTGGATGAATTTATTGACTTTTATTCATCTCATTGACAGTAGTGCATGGGAGAAAAGTGATTTGACTGGACATACAAATAGCTATACGTATAAATGCAAGAAACATAAAGAAATTACTCCATCAACAGAAATAAAAGTTATGGTCCAGTCGCAATTGAAAAAAAAAAATAACGCTGAGGACCTGTCATGAAATAAGCCAAATATTATATAATAAAACCATGTATTTTATTTTATTTTATGTTTTGAGTAAGTCTTGTAATTTAAATTTCAAACTTCAAATTATGAAATTTTCAAACAAAAAATATAAGTTATGAAACATCATCTTCATAAATTTATTGTCAGACTGTTTAATTTGAGATATATAATCAAAATTCAAATAAACTCGCAAAGTGGAGAAAAAAAATAATAGTAGAACTAATTAAGTAATATTAATAAAATTATGGAAATGAAAAAAACTACCAATCACATATCCTCTTTTTTTTTTATGATTTTGTATTCATAAAAAATGTTCCAAAATGGAACCAATAAGCCGTGACTAATAAAATGTAATAGCGTTGAAATAAAGTTGAATTAAACTAAAACAAATTCATTACATTATTGAATTCTAACTCCGGTTATTTATTGCAAAGGTAAATAGAAAAAAAAAAGAATCTTTGTAATTAATGCTTAATGATAACATGTTGTAAACTTGCTATAGCAGATAATGTTTTAGTCCGTGTCAACTTATATAATTAATAATTACACAAATATTTATAATTATTTATTAGTAACATTAATTTTTATGATAGTTACCTATGAAGTTGTAACTATTGAAACCTTATTTATATACATATATATGGGAGACCTTGGTAGAATTTGGAGTGAAATATGTGCTAAAAAAACTAATTAATAGCATTCTTAGCCATCATTTTTCATATGATATATATATATATGGGAGACATTGGTAGAATTTGGAATGAAATATGTGCTAAGAAGAACTAGTTAATAGCATTCTCAGCCATCATTTTTCATATGTGGTTGCCTCTGATCTAATACAAAAAGAACTATAGAGCCAACCTATATGTTATTATTAATCTTTTCCTTTCTGAAGTTAGTGTACTAATTGAATTTTAGCATATGTATGTTCCACTTCAACAATGCTAAATATAAGAGGTTTAATCAGCAGCATCAAGACCATGTGAAAGCTCTTAATTTCATGCAGATGTACTAAATTTCGAAAGTTCAGCATATTGCAGGAATTATATGTACCATATAGTATACATCATTGTGTAACATTTCTCTAAACCAGCATAAATTTATGTGGCAAAGAAAAAAAAAAAGTAAAAAAGCACTTGCCGCTTGCCAATTATGTTTTTTTTTTTAAAAAAAAAAAGAAAAAGAAAGTCCTAGAGTCGTCACATTGTGGGGGTGGAAAACTCAAAACAAGTCCATTTCAGTATGTAATGCTTATGATACTAAGACAATTAACAAAAGTAAATGTAACCTGTTTCAAAAAAAAAAAAAAAGGTAACTGTAACCCTTCATTAGCTATAAAATATTAAAAAGATTGAGACTTACCAAAGCATAAGAAGTAAAACTGATGGAGAAGGACAAAAGGATTATAATAAAATTATGACTAAAAAAAATTAAAATGGGTGATGTACATGCATGGAATACTAGGTGATGGAAATCACTAAGATCGAAGAATAATAATTTGGAAAGACTCTGACTTTGTTTGGAGGATCGGTGGAGGTAGAGGATTTTTGAGAGACATAGTGGACATGATTAGGTAGGTCCACAGGAAAGTGGATTATAAAATACCTTAAATTATAATGGTACTAGTATATATAAATTATAACATGTGTAGCATGTATGTAGCAATTGGTACCTAATCAAGGACATTATATTAAAAAAATTGGATTTTGTTTGGCATGTCCTGTCCTTTGTCGTTTCCAAATTTTGTCGTTGAGAAACTAAGCTTATTTGGATTCAGTTCTAATTTTTTATTTAAATAAATTAAAACTAGAGTAAAAATTTTGTTTTCGTTTCAATTTTAAAGAAACAAAAAATATGTTTGACAACTTTTATTTCACTACTTATTTTTAAAATAAAAAATGCATATAACGAGTGAGAAAGTCCTATAAATTTATAAAATACGTATTTGTATATGTATATACATGTATGTATAGTATATACTCATTTGTATACAAATATTTGTATGCTCTTTTGTTTTTTAAATTTATTTTAAAAAAAAAGATATTAATAATTTTTTATTACCACTTTTTTTGAAATTTTTGGTAACAATTTTTAAAAATAAAAAGCAAAATAAGATTGCCAAGCAAACTAAAAACAAAAAACGAATATGAATCCAAGCAAACTCATAATTTATCGTATTGAAGTTTCCTCTTCAGCTGGATTTATCATATGAAAAAACGACGGTGACACCAAATACTATATATATATATATTACACATGATCGCTGGAATATTCAGAAAAAAATAAAAAGAAAATAAAAAATCCCGCACCAAGAAGCGTAATCTTTGTATATCATGTCTTTGACTGAAATTGTGAACCGAGTATATGACACCAAATTTAATTTAATTGATGAGAACCTGGAGTACTACAAATTTACATTGTATTAAGATTTTGTATTAAATCAAAACATGTTTGGCGAGTAATTATATTATATTTTATTAATCATCAATTAAAATTTAAGTGACTTTCTTATTTTTTTTTATGAAAAATGCTAAATGTATTATCTTTCTTACTCTCTTTTATACTTTCCAATCATACAGTTTGACACGTGGATTCTATTATCCAGTTTAATATTTTAATAATAAAATATACGTGTCAAGTAGTAACAGTTGGAGAGGACAAAAGAGAGTGTCAAAGAGAGTCCATCTAGCATTCTTCTTTTTCCTATTAGACAATACACCTTGTATTGTTTAAAAATTGTGTATTGTATTAATTAGTACAATACAAGAGTGGTACCAAATAATGTATTGTATTAAGCGAATACAATATGAAGCCTTAATACATACTACCAAACGTGACCTAAGACTTCGTTTGGTAGCAAGATAGCATAAGATAAAATTGAATTACTTTAAAGGAAAGAATTGGATTAGATTGGATAGAATAGGATAAGATAGGATTATAGTCCAATCCAGAATAAGATAAGATAAGATTATAGTTCAATCCTATCTCATATTTGATATACTACTTTTTGTTAGGATAGGATTAGAATTCAAGATTTATTACTCTGATACTATATAGAAATTGAGAAAGAAAATATTTTGACTTATAATTCTCATTTATTGTATAGGTATTTATACAAGTTATATGAGAAGATATTCCTCTAAAATATTCTAAGAGTTAAGGTAACTGTACAAAATACAAAATATAAAATAATTACAGGTAACTAGATAATTTATATAAATAAAAAATATTCTAAAATAAGTAATTAGATAATTCTAATAATAAATAATTATTATTAGTAATTAACCCCAATATATTTAACGTTGTGGGGAAAAATTTGGACAATGGGAAGCCAAACTCAGCCTTGGCGAGATCAAAATTGGCGTCAAAGAGACATGGTTGGACTTGCATACATGAATTCCGGATATGGATTATTACATGGTGACTGAACTGGTGGAAGGTGCCGGGGTGGCTCAAGCCGATATGCATAGTTTTAACTAAATAACAATTTAGAGATTTGATTAATTACAAAAATACCACTTTTAAAAATTAATTTAGAAAAATAGCATTTTTAAACTATTTTATAAAAAAATCAATTTTTAATACTTGTTTACAAAAATACTACTAAAAATATTTTGAAAAATACCAATTCCAAAACTTAATTTTGAAAAAGATATCATTTTTTATAAAATTCGTTGCAAAAATACGACTTCTAAAACATATTTCTAAAAATACCATTTTTAGTTTTACAATTTAAAAGAATTTCAAAAATACCACTTTTAAAATTTAGTTTCAAAAAGTACCATTTTTTACTACTTAAAAAACATTCTATTACTTTTAATCAAATTCCTAACTCATTCCAATTCCAAATTCTTAAGAGGATAAGGAAATTCTAGGAATATTATTTTTGAAGTAGATTATTTTAATCTAATATAATATTTCTTATATGCATGCACTAAAAATATGATTAATTAATCCAATCTAATTTCATCCTTATCATCTATTCAAAACTTGACATATAAGCATTGGTTGCATACAAATAATATGCCCTCTCGTCTCAGTACTATTTCTATTTGTGACTTTATCCATGCATGTGATCATCTCTTAATTTTATACCACCCACTATGAACAAACAATAAGGCAGACAACGAAGAGAGAAAAATAACAACCATGTAAACAATACATTAAGAAGTTAAAAAAACAAGGAGAAATTTAGGTGAATGACCAATATTTTAAATTTGATTAAGTAGATGTCCACTTTTTAAATTTTATAGCTACATGTTCAGGTATATATATTTTTACACTTGGTAGATCTATTTATCTCCCAATTTCAGTTACTGTACTGAAATGTACTGGGTATATAATTTTTTATACTTGGTATATAAAATTTTATATTTGGTATATAAACATATATACCGAACATTTTACTATGATATTTTGCTATGACATTTTGCTATAAACATATTTACTTAAATTAGGCCCAAATTTTAGCCATATTTCTATAACCCCCATCAAAGATGAGAAAAAAGCCCAAAACGGAAATGGGGTACTCACGATTAAGAAAAGGTATGGTTATAACTGGCTTTAAACTGATTTTCATTTTCATATACAAGTAAAAAAGCAAAGTGTCCCCTAAAAAACATGTGAAATGTTATCTTAAAAGTCGTTGTCGTTTTTCTTAACTTTGTCGTTTCCAAATGTTGTTTTCTTAAAACATGAACTTTGTCTGTCGTTTTCTTAATAGTCTTTTCGTTTTTTAAGATTTATGTTGTCATTCAAATCTGGTGTTCCTCATTCAGTCATTTGCACACAGACTAGCACGGTTGAAGTCTTATTTCTTTAATACACAAAATTCAGTTTACTACTTAATAGGTGAACAACTTATTATTTTATTTTATTTTATTTTTTTCTAATTCACAGTTTTATTTTATTTTTTCAAAAATATGTCTTCTCTGTTGGTTGGCTCCACCAAAATAAATTCTAAAAAAAGAGAAGTGTAGTCCTTGAAAAATAGTAACAGAGTATAAAAAGCTGCTATTAACTTTGATTCATATGTAATATTTAGCAACGTAACCTAATTTGTTATTATGCTCACATCAAATAGCCAAGTCAATCACCAGAAAGTATATAGATTCAAAGCAAAAAATTTATAAGAGATTGTGAAATGATAAAATACAGAAGATTTAAGATGGCAACTGAGACTAACTCAGATTGGTCCAATGTATGTGTGTGAATTTGGGGAGAATCAGGAGTTTAAACCTTTGTAATGACGGGTGTGTGAATTTTTTCCTTTATCTTGTAGTAAATGGTGGTCACTAGTTAAACTCTACTTTAAAAAGAAAAAAAAAAAAAAAAAAAGAAGAAGATTCAAGATTTGGAAATAAATATTCAAAAGAATAATATTGTATGCATTTATGGGTTTCTACTTTCTTAGCCAAATGACCAATTTTAAGTTCAAGTTTAAAAAATTACAGTTTTTCAAACATTATCAGAAAAGGCCAGATTTATCAACATAATTTACAAAATATCTGAGTTAATCAAAAATCGTTAAAATAAATTAATTTTGAAATATTTATTTATATCAGTTTATTAGTTTATGGAAAAAAAAAACATATATTGAATCTTCATAAATGAATTGATAAACTTGTATGAAATTAATACACGAATATACAGAAATTGATATATTAACATAAAATTGATATACTAATAAATAATGATTTACTAATAAAATTAGTATTATAATAAGAATTATAACAAATACCAAAAACATTTCTGGCTACACTTTGTGATCGCCTGCAACATTAAAAGAATCTTCTTCCAGCCTGCTAATCCGAACTTGATCAAGTTTATAAGTTGTAAGATGATCAATGTCATAATCTTTCTTGTTCAAGTATTTAATCTCATATTGTTATTTATCAGCTGAAACTGAAATTTATAAGAAGTTTGCCCTCGACCGTAATATTGTTCCATGTAAAAAAAGAAGGGACACAAATATAGAAATGAAATAATATAGGCTAAGCCTAAATCGATTTCCCATCTCCCGACAAATAAGCTTTCGGTAGAATTGGATACATCTTTTTTTTTTTTTTTTTTCGAAGTAATATTATATGCTCACCGCTATCGAATCAAGTTCCCAACTGGAAGAACCACCTTGATAAATTAATCCTAGCAGGATCCAGTACCCTTACTCCACATCCCCTTTTTAGTCATGAATAAGTTGATACGCAGAAAAGATCGTAGTGAAAGAAAGAAACAATTTCCACCTTCTAATTCTATGTGATATTTGAATACTTTTATTAAATAGGCAAACATATGACACATAATGGAGATATAGTATAGTATGATACTTAGAGATTATGCTGTGAAAATTAGTATTATAATAAAACCAATAAACTCTTCTGATAACCAGAGCTCAAAGTCCAATATTCTAAAATCCAATCTAAAGAACATTCCAACGGTTAGTAGAATACTTTTGTGTGTTAGGTATTGTAAATTTGTTTGTTTGAAGTGTGTTAGGTAGACAATTTATTTATTTAAAAGGGTTTTTAGCATGATTAGTCCCTGAATTTTTCGATGATTTGCAATGTATCCCCTGAATTTTTTTTTTGGCAATTAAGACCCTGAATTTATAATTTTTGGCATGATTAGCCCCTGAATTTTTCGTAGATTTGCAATGTATCCCCTGAACTTTTTTTTTGGCAATTAGGACCCTGAATTTAGGGTTTTTGGCATGATTAGTCCTCCTGAGTTATATTCAAATTTTTAAACAATTAAAAAATAAATTACAAATCAACGAAAAATTCAGGGGCTAATCATGCCAAAAACTCTAAATTCAGGGTCCTAATTGCCAAAAAAAAAAGTTCAGGGGATACATTGCCAAAAATTATAAATTCAGGGTCTTAATTGCCAAAAAAAAAGTTCAGGGAATACATTGCAAATCATCGAAAAATTCAGAGACTAATCATGCCAAAAATCCTATTTAAAATGTGTTTGATTAGTAGGTGCTAGATATATGGTTGTAAGTTTCTTAGGATTATTTTATTGGATAGTTTAGATTAATCCTAGACTTATATAAATACCCCTACAAAATATTCAATACCAGATTGATCTTATTCTCGGAGCAAGCTTACCGAGTCTGCCACACTACCGCATAAGTCCTGAGGAGTATGCAATCTTGCAAACACAAGTCCAAGATCTCCTCAAGAAATGGATGATTAGAGAAAGTATGAGCCCCGTGGCTTTATCTAACACCGAAGAAAGACGAAAGTTGGAGGATGTGTGTTGACAGTCGGGCTATCAACAAGAGTATGATATGATATCGATTTCCTATCCCACAATTGGATAATATGGTTGATAAATTTGGAGGATCAAAATTCTTTTCCAAGATTGATATGCAGAGCAGGTACCATCAGATTTGTATTCATCCTGGAGATGAATGGAAGACTGTATTCCAAACACTTGAAAAACTCTATCCAATGCCCTGAGTACTTTTATGAGGTTAATGAATCAGATATTCCAACCTTTCATTCGAAGATTTGTTGTCGTTATTTTGATGACATTTTGGTCTATAGTCAGAACAAGGAGGAACATTTACAACACTTGACCAAAGTTTTTAATACACTTCGTGAGAATCAGTTGCATGTGAAGAATTATAGTTTTATGATTGATAATTTAATCTTCTTGAGCTTTGTTGTGAGTTCTGACGTAATTAAAGTCAATCAGGAGAAAGTAAAGGCTATCAGAGAATGGCTAACACCGAAAACCATTATAAAAGTTCGGAGTTTTCACGGCCTCACGATGTTCTATAGACGGTTTGTAAGAAACTTTAGCACTATAGTCATACTGTTCACCGACTATTTGAAGCAAAAGTAATTCCTTTGGACAGAAGAAGCGGAACAAAGTTTTGTTGTCTTGAAGGATAAACTATAAATGCACATGTCGTTGCACAACTTGACTTTGATAAAATTTTCAAAGCTGATTGTGATGGTTCTGGCATAGGAGTTAGAGTTGTTCTATCTTTAAACATGAAGCTAATAGCTTTCCTTAGTGAAAAGCTTAGCGAAGCTGGAAAAAAGTGGTCAACATAAGAATAAGAATTATATGCGGTTATTTGCACATTACAACAATGGGAGCCGTATCTAGTGTAGAAGGAATTCACCTTTAATACGGATCATCAAGCTCTTAAGTACCTCAACAATTCTTCCAAACCAAATTGGATGCATGCTCGATAGATTGCCTATATCCAAAAGTTTACTTTCTCTCTCAGACATAAGTTAGGGCAATTAAACAAAGTCGATGATACATTAAGTCACCGAGTAATCTATCAGAGAACACATCATTCAAGAGCTACATGCAAGAGGATTAGGATGACATATTGGACGAGACAAAACTATTTCATTAGTGGAAGCTCAATACTTTTAACCACATCTCAAACGTGATATCGAGAAATTTGCCAAAAGTTGTTATATATGCCAGACTATAATGGGACAAGCTTAAAACACTGGGTTGTATATGTCACTTCATATTTCTGACACTCCTTAGGAAGATTTGTCTATGGATTTCATTTTAGGACTACCGCGAACATAGAGGTTGGAATTCTATCTTTGTTATAGTAGATTATTTTTCTAAGATGGCTTATTTTATTCCCTACAAGAAAACTTCATATGCTACCCATATTGCTCAATTATTATTTCGAGAGATTGTTTGTCTAGATGGATTATCAAAAATAATAGTCTCTGACCATGATAGTAAATTCCTTAGTCATTTTGGCACATTATGTGGAAGAAACTTGATACTAACTTACAGTTTAGTAACACTTGTTATCCCCAAATAGATGGACAAACTGAAGTTAAAATTGCACACTGGCTAATATTTTACAATGCTTGATTAAAGAAAGTCCCAGACAATAGGGGGAACATCCTACCGTAAGTTGAGTTTGCCTATAACAACGTGCCAAATCGTTCTAGTGGTAAATCTCTATTTAAAATTATTTATATTCATCCACAATTATATACCCTCGACTTGGTACCTTTACTAAAACTTCCAGGGATGAGCATCATTACTAATCATTTGATCAATAAGATGACCAATATCCATGAAGAAGTCAAAAGAAAGTTAAAAGAGTCTACTACCAAATAAAAGGCTAATGTTGACAAGCACAGAATATTCAAGTCATTTGAAGAGGGAGATTTTGTAATAGTTCATTTTGTAATATAAACAAGTCATTTGAAATTGTTTCATCCTCAATTACATTCTCCCGACTTGGTACCTTTACCAAAACTTCTAGGGATAAGCATCATTATTGATCATTTGATCAATAAGGCAACCAATATCCACGAAGAAGTCCAAAAAAAGATAGAAGAGTCTACTGCAAAATACAAGGCTAATGCTGACAAGCACAGAAGATTCAAGTCATTTGAAGAGAGATTTTGTAATGATTAATTTGCATAAAGAAAGACTTCTAGCAGGGGAATACAATAAACTCAAGTAGAAGGAGATTGACCTATTTCACATCATTTAAAAGATTAAAGATAATGCATATGTCATTGACCCACAGGATAGTTACATAATTTCTAAGACCTTCAATGTTCAAGATCTATACAAGTATTATAGACCAAAACTCATACCTTGAGCAACTCGAGGACAAGTTTTTTTTCAAGAGGTGGAGAACTGATGCAGCAACCCAATAACTAAAACCCAAAGCCCAATATTCTAAAACCCAATCTAAGGAACGTTCCAATAATTGGTAGAATGCTTTTGTGTATTAGGTATCGTAGACTTGTTTAATTAAAGTATGTTAGATGAACAATTTATTATTTGAAATGTGTTTCGTTTGTAGGTGCTAGGTATATGGTTGTAAGTTTCTTATGTTTATTTTATTGGATAGTTTAGATTAATCCTAAACTTATATAAATATCTTATATTGGAAAGAGTTATAGTCATCCTATTTTAATCACAAAGCATTATATCCTCCAAAGTTAAGGTTGCTTCACCCCAATGAAATGCGAAAGTGTTGGTTTCTAGGCACTATTTTTTTCCAAGCTCTAAAATCACATCTAGGTATTTGTTGATTTTTTACGTAGACCCCATGATCGCATCAAAAATCCCAACTTTCTTCCACGTGAGTTGATGCTTAGGGCTCAAACATTCGACCCACCTTCTATAGTTCTCTTAAGGGAAAAACCAATCATCAAAGACTATCTCGAATAGTAAGCTTTTGGGCTCAGAAATGGTGGTTGAGGGAAGAAAGGTGGCTTAAGGGAGATTAAAGGAAGAGGTGGGCTCGAGAAAATAGGCTTTTCTTAGAGTTGGATTCACAGGAAGTGAAACCATAAGCTCTTCTCCTACTTCAACAAAGGAAGGCTTCTTAATTAAGTCTTTAATCTACATCGTTAACCTCTTCTCAGTTGAGTCATTTATTCTTTCTTCTTTGGCTTTTTTAGTGAAGAAGAGTTGTAACTTTATTTTTTATTTTTTTATTTTTTTTATGCTCAACAATAAGGTTGAAATTTTTGGTCAAGTCATGTCATTTTGAGTTGACACGTTATAAGATATATAGAGGGAAAAATCTATAATAAGAGCTAGTTTTTTCTCTCATCATAAGAGAACAATATGAGCCATGTCATTGACCGAGAACGTTTGATGGGCATATAAATTAAAGGGTGCACGTAGACAAAAATAGACTGGATCCAATTCACAGCATTAGTTAGTTTTAGTTGAGCATAAAAATAATTTGTATCGTCTTAAAAGTAAAATATAGTCGTTTTAATAGATCTAAGTTAGGAAAATGTGATCAAAGCGAAGCATTTGGAGGTAGAAATTGAGTTGACATATCTCCGATTGAAGATGCATTTATAAAATTAGTTCTGTTAAAATTTGTTCAGAGAGTAGAGTCTTTGCATGGGGTTTGTTTCGAAGATTCGATTAGGGACGCATTGATCCTGATTTTGATGAATTCGATTGCAGTGGTCTTTGTGGCTTTGGTCCTGGTTGTGAATCGATCGGCAGGATCATGGAAAAGAAGTCAAACGACTAGTGATATCGAAGTTAACGCCTGGATAAAGCGAAAACTTGAAATTCCAATCCCCCCTCTCTAGATAAATGTAATTTGACTAAATATGGTAAAAACCTTAGAGCGCATGGCTCCATAGACTAGTAAAGGTTTGCCCAATTGGGAAAATGGTGGCAACAGAGTCCGGAGCATAGACGACATCAATGGTATAGACGAAGGCGGCCGTCTTTTTCTTAGGCTTGAAGAAGAGCTAGAGTCGGTCTCCCGGGATATTGACAAGAAATTCCTAGTACGCGAATGTGGTGGCCGAGAAATTCTCACAGAGGATGAAGTCGCCGGCAGCAACCTTGAAAACAGCGATGTTTAGGGGGGGGCGGTCGAGTTTAGGACTGGGTAGAAGTAAAGAATGACCCAATGGGGCCTAAGTGGGGAGATGTGTAAGCTATAGGTAGAATCTAGAAAGAAGATCCGCACAGTTATGTGCAAAGTCAGAGACCTAGGAGGTATAACAGTACTGTTCATAGAGGAAGAAGAAGATGAAGCAACTCTGGCTATAGTGGAAAACTCGACCAAAGCCTGAACGTCTTTTTTGGTGGATAAGAAAGAAGCAGCATCGCGCTCTGACTTGAAATTCCGGCCGATGGAGAGCTGGCTTTACTCCAGTAAGCCACAATCGATGAGATTATCATCAAGCCTCACAGTATAACGGTAGAATGCTTTTGTGCGTTAGGTATCGTAGATTTATTTATTTAAAGTATGTTAGATAAATAATTTATTATTTGAAATATATTTGGTTAGTAGGTGCTAGGTATATGGTCGTAGGTTTCTTATATTTATTTTATTGGATGGTTTAGATTAATCCAAAACTTGTATAAATACGCTTTATTGGCAAGAGTTATAGTCATCCAATTTTCACCACAAAGCATCATATCCTTCAAAGTTAAGGTTGCATCACCCCAATGAAATATAAAAGTGTTGGTTTCTAGGCACTATTTCTTTCCATGCTCCAAAACCATATCTAGGTATTTGTTGATTTTGTATGTAGACCCCATGATTGCATAAGAAATCCTAACTTTCTTCCACGTGAGTAGATGCTTAAGGCTTAAACGTTCGACCCAATTTCTCTAGTTACCTTAAGGGAAGAGCCAACCATCAAACGCCATCTCGAATAGTAAGCTTTTGGACTCGAGAATGATATTTGAGGGAAGGAAGGTGGCTTAAGGGGGGCTAAAGGAAGATGTGTGCTCGAGAAAATTGGCTTTTCTTATAGTTGGATTCGCGGGAAGTAAAACCATAAGTTCTTCTCTTGCTTCAACAATGGTAGGCATCTTAGTTAAGTCTTTAACCTCCATTGCTAACCTCTTCTCAGTTGAGTCCTTTATTCTTTTTTTTTTGGCTTTTTTGGTGAATAAAGGTTGCAATTTTATTTATTTCTTTTATGCTCAACAAGAAGGTTGAAACTTTTGGTCGAGTTATAGTCATCCAATTTTTACCACAAAGCGTTATATCCTCCAAAGTTAAGGTTACATCACCCCAATGAAATATAAAAGTGTTGGTTTCTAGGCACTATTTTTTTCCATACTCCAAAACCACATCTAGGTATTTGTGGATTTTGTATGTAGACCCCATGATCGCATCAAAAATTCCAACTTTCTTCCACGTTAGTAGATGCTTAAGGCTTAAACGTTCGACCTAACTTCTCCAGTTACCTTAAGAGAAGAGCCAATCATTAAAGACCATCTCGAATAGTAAACTTTTGGGCTCAGAAATGATGTTTGAGGGAAGGAACGTGGCTTAGGGGGGGCTAAAAGAAGAGGTGTGCTCGAGAAAATTGGCTTTTCTTATAGTTAGATTCGCAGGAAGTGAAACCATAAGTTCTTCTCTTGCTTCAACAATGGAAGGCTTCTTACTTAAGTCTTTAACCTCCATTGTTCAACCTCTTCTCAGTTGAGTCCTTTATTATTTCTTATTTGACTTTTCTGGTGAAGAAGGGTTGCAACTTTATTTTTTTTTTATTTATTTCTTTTATGCTCAACAAGAAGGTTGAAACTATTGGTCGAGTTATAGTCATCCTATTTTCACATTATATCCACCAAAGTGTTGGTTTTCGTGGTGGTTTCCATGCACCATTATTTTCCAAGCTCCACAACCACATCAAGGTGTTTGTTGACTTCATATATGGACTCCATAATCGCATCAAAAATCTCAACTTTCTTCCACGTGAGTTGATGCTTAGGGCTCAAACGTTCAACCCAACTTCTCTAGTTCTCTTAAGGGAAAAGCCAATCATCAAAGGCCATCTCGAATGGTTAGCTTTTGGGCTTGGGAATAGTGTTTTATGGAAGAAAGGTGGCTTAGAGGAGGATAAAGGAAGAGGTGGGCTCGAGAAAATAGGCTTTTCTTAGAGTTAGATTCGCAGGAAGTGAAACCATAAGCTCTTCTCTTGCTTTAACAATAGAAGGCTTCTTAGTTAAGTCTTTAACCTCCATTGTTAACCTCTTCTCAGTTAAGTCCTTTATTCTTTTTTCTTTGGCTTTTTTGGTGAAAAAGGGTTATATCTTTATTTTTCTTTTATTTATTTCTTTTATGCTCAATAAGAAGGTTGAAACTTTTGGTCGAGTCATGTCATTTTGAGTTGACACTTTACAAGACATATAGAGGGGAAAATCTATAATAAGAGTCAGTTTTTTCTCTCATCATAAGAGAACAATATGAGCCATGTCATTGGCAGAGAATATTTGATGGGCCCATAAATTAAAGGGTGCATATAGACACAGAAAGATTGGAGCTAATTCACTGCGTTCGTTAGGTTTAATTGAGCTTAAAAATATTTTGTATCATCTTATAAGTCAAATATAGTCGTTTTAATGGATTTAGGTTGGGATAATGTGATCAGAGCGAAGCATTTAACAATGAAGGAAGAGATTGAGTTGGTATATCTCCGATTGAAAATGCGTTTATAAAATTGGTTCCATTAATATTTGTTCAGAGAGTAGAGTCTTTGCATGGGGTTTGTTTCGGAGACTCGATTAGGGATGCATTGATCCTGATTTTGATGAATTCGATTGCAGTGATCTTTGTGCCTTTGGTCCTGGGTGTGAAGCGATCGGCATGATTGTGGAAAAGAAGTCATGCCACTGGTGGTATCGAAGTTATCACTTGGATAAAGCAAAAACTTGAAATTCCAATCCCCTTTCCCTGGATAAATATAATTTAACTAAATATGGTAAGAAACTTGGAGGGCATAGCTCCACAGACTAGCAAGAGTCTGCCCGAGTGGGAAAATGGTGGCAACAGAGTCTGGAGCAGAGACGACCTCGACAGTATTGACGAAGGCGGCCGTCTTTTTCTTAGGCTTGAAGAAGAGCGAGAATTGGTCTCTCGAGATATTGTCGAGAAATTACTAGTACACAAAGGTTGTGGCCGAGAAATTCTCACAAAGGATGAAGTCCCCGGCAGCAACCTTGAACACGGTGATGTTTAGGGTCAGTCGAGTTTAGGACTGGGTAGAAGTAGAGGAGGACCCAATGGGGCCCAAGTTGGGAGATATGTAAGCTGTAGGTAGAATTTAGAATGAAAATCCGCATAGCTATGTGTAGAGGCAGAGACCAAGGAGGTATAACGGTACTGTTCATAGAGGAAAAAGAAGATGAAGAAGCTTTAGCTATGGTGGAAAACTCGACCAAGGCCTAAACGTCTTTTTTTGTGGATAAGAAAGAAGCATTATCGCACTCTGACTTGAAATTCTGGCCGATGGAGAGTTGGGATTACTCTAACAAGCCATAGTTGATGAGGTTATTATCAGGCCTCACAGTATCAACGGTAGAATACTTTTGTGTGTTAGGTATCATAGACTTGTTTACTTAAAGTGTGTTGGATGAACAATTTATTATTTGTAATGTGTTTGGTTAGTAGGTGCTAGGTATATTGTTATAAGTTTTTTATGTTTATTTTATTAGATAATTTAGATTAATCTTAAACTTGTACAAATACCCTTTATTGGCAAGAGTTATAGTCATCCTATTTTCACCACAAAGTATTATATCCTCCAAAGTTAAGGTTGCTTCACCCCAATAAAGTGCGAAAGTGTTAGTTTCTAGGCACTATTTCTTTCCAAGCTCCAAAACCACATCTAGGTATTTGTTGATTTTGTATGTAGACCCCATGATCGCATCAAAAATCTCAACTTTCTTCCACGTGAGTTGATGCTTAGGACTCAAACGTTTAGCCCAACTTCTCCAGTTCTCTTAAGAGAAAAGCCAATCATCAAAGGCTATCTCGAATAGTAAGCTTTTGGGCTCAGGAATGGTGTTTGAGGGAAGAAAGGTGGCTTAGGGGAGGTTAAAGGAAGAGGTGGGCTCGAGAAAATAGGCTTTTCCTAGAACTGGATTCGCAGGAAGTAAAACCATAAGTTCCTTTTAATTCAATAATAGAAGGCTTCTTAGTTAAGTCTTTAACCTTTATTGTTAACCTCTTCTCAATTAAGTCATTTATTATTTCTTCTTTGGCTTTTTTGGTGAAGAAGGGTTGTAACTTTATTTTTCTTTTATTTATTTCTTTTATGCTCAACAAGAAGGTTGAACTTTTGGTCGAGTTATAGTCATCTTATTTTCACCACAAAGCATCATAACCTCCAAAGTTAAGGTTGCTTCACCTCAATGAAGTATGAAAGTATTGGTTTCTAGGCACCATTTCTTTCCAAGCTCCAAAATCACGTCTGGGTATTTGTTGATTTTGTATGTAGACTCTATGATCGCCTCAAAAATCCCAACTTTCTTCTACGTGAGTTAATGCTTAGAGCTCAAACGTTCAACCCAACTTCTCCAGTTCTCTTAAGGGAAAAGCCAATCATCAAAGGCTATCTCAAATAATAAGCTTTTGGGCTCGGGAATGGTGTTTGAGAGAAGAAAAGTGGCTTAGGGGAGGTTAAAGGAAGAGGTGGGCTCGAGAAAATAGGCTTTTCTTAGAGTTAGATTCGCAGAAAGTGAAACCATAAGCTCTTCTCTTGATTCAACAATGAAAGGCTTCTTAATTAAGTCTTTAACCTCCATTGTTAACCTCTTCTCAGTTTAGTCTTTTATTCTTTCTTCTTTGACTTTTTTGGCCAAAAAGGGTTGTAACTTTATTTTTCTTTTATTTATTTCTTTTATGCTCAACAAGAAGGTTAAAACTTTTAGTCGAGTCATATCATTTTGAATTGACATGTTACAAGACATATAGAGGGGAAAATCTATAATAAGAGTCGGTTTTTTCTCTCATCATAAGAGAACAATATGAGCCATGCCATTGGCCGAGAACCTTTGATGGGTTAAAGGGTGTATATAGACACAGATAGATTGGATCTAATTCACAGCGTTAGTTAGGTTTAGTTGAGCTTAAAAGCACTTTGTATGATCTTATAAGTAAAATATAGTCATTTTAATGGATCTTGATTGGGATAATATGATCAGAGCGAAGCATTTTACAATGGAGGAAGAAATTGAGTTGGTATATCTCCGATTGAAGATGCATTTATAAAATTGGTTCCATTAAAATTTGTTCGGAGAGTGGAATCTTTTGATCGAGTTTGTTTTAGAGATTCGATTAGGGACGCATTGATCCTGATTTTGATGAATTCGATTGCAGTGGTCTTTGTGCCTTTGGTCCTGGTTATTAAGCGATCGGCAAAATCATGAAAAAGAAGTCATGCCACTGGTATTTTATCTATTTTGTGAGAATTATTTTATATTCTTTTTTAAATGGGGGCTTTCTGTATAATTTTAACTAAAAAAATATACATATATGTAAATTATTAAGCTTTTTTTAAAGGAACGAGAAAATTGAATGGGGGGCTTAAGCCCCTACTAACCATAAAGTGGCTCCATCCCTCATGATAGATGAAATTCTACATGTATATATATAATTCTTATTCTCCAAGTAAATTTGTGTTTATATATTTCTTACAATTATTTTTTTTTCTTTTTTCATAATTATGTATTTTTCTTCGAAACTACTTTTCTACATAAGATGAAAGGACTACATTTTTTTTTTTTTGAAAAGAAAAGAGTTTTATTAATACTCACTTAAAAGTTACAATAGTAAATAGAGTTATAGCCTTTTACAGTGAGAATCAGAAAGTTGATTCATTAACATGGAGATAGAAACACCTTCAAAGGTCTCGGAGCACCGATAGTCCCCCACAACGATCTTGGAGAAAAACTCCATGAAGGATAAGCTAGAGCTCTTCAGTGGCTAGTTTTGATTCTTCATAATCCGAATTGACACATCTGATTGGTTCACTAAAAGATATTCTTCCAACTCCGATCTGCCATAATAACTACCTTTTCAAATCTGAATTAAAATTGATACAGATCTAGAGGACAAGCACACTACACATAAACAAGAAAACACTAAATAACCTCATACAAAGAAAAAATACTAAATGACTCAAAATATCACATATCTAGATCTGTGCGTACTAAGACTACTATAAATCTAAATCTAAGTAGAGGAATGCCTTCCAAAATAGAAAGGTTATTTGAAAATAAAATTGAAAATAGAAAAAGAAACTAGAAAAAACCCATACAAGAGAAGGGGAAAACTCCTCCTCCTCAGTGAGGGAGGAACCTGCTAGCAAAGGGAGTGAGGAAGAGCTGAAGGAGGAATCCTGACTGCTACGGATTTGCTACGGGGGAAAAAAGAGACGAATATTTGTTTTTAACCTTGTTAGGTAACTTCTTATTTTCAATTACATGATGAAACAAAGGACTACATAGTATTAGATATACATTAAGTATGAGATTTTCATTCTTGTTTTTAGTCTAGCATAGTTCCAAAATGTTATAATATTCAAAATATTGTGTATTAATTACAAACAGGTAATTGGTTTCTCTTTGATAGAGATCCCATAATCATAATATGTGCGGTAGTTCGAAAGCAAAATGATAATTAATGCAAGAAAAAGGTATTAAATATGATAAATTAGGTCAAATATGTATCATAATAGGCATATTTTGCTCCATATGCTCTTCTCAATAAAAGTTTGTAAACTATGCATAATTCACTTGAAAAGTTATATTTACCCTCAATAAACTATATGCCTCTCTTCTCTTTAACCTAGCCGAAATCTCTTCTCCTCCATGCCTCTATACTTCCCTGTATCTCGATTCTTCAAGTTAATAATCGTATGAAGAGCTGAAATTGTAAGATTAGAAAGAATAAAAGAAAAAAAAAAGAGAAAAGATAACTGAAAAAAGAAGAAAAAAAAACTTGAGAAGAAACCTCGTTCCCATCTCTTACATCGCCATCAAACTCATCATTTCCTTATCTTCTCTCTTCATTCTTCTCCACTTAGTACTGGGTATAGTTTAAAATAATGTATTATCAAATTTTGAGATGTTATGAGATCATTTATATGTTGAAAAATTATTTTGAGGTTAATTTTTGCGAGTTTCAACAAAACATCGCTATAATTTTCAATAATTTTTGATGGTTTTTCGATGAAAATTATATTCTCAGTAAAATTTCGATGAAAATGATATTTTTGATAATTTTTGATGTCATTTCGATGCAAGTTTGATGATGTTTCCATGAAAGTGGTACTCTCAATAATATTTCGACAAAGTGACATTTTTGATCATTTTTTATGCAATTTCGATGCATTTTCGATGAAAATGGTATTTTTGATAGTATTTTATCAAAAATACCACTTAATATTATCAAAAATACCATTTCACCGAAATTATATCAAAATTTTGTCAAATATTATCAAAAAATACCACATTCATCAAAAATACATCAAAATTATATCAAAAATTATCAAAAATACCAATTTATCGAAATATTACTGAGAATACCACTTTTATAGAAATATCATCGAAGTTGCATCGAAAATTCATCAAAATTACATCAAAAATTATTAAAAATTCCACTTTAACGAAGTATTACTGAGAATACCACTTTCATCGAAATAACATCCAAATTGCTAAAAAAGTCATCGAAATTGCATTGAAAAATTATCAAAATACTATTTTCATCGAAATTTTACTGGGAATATAATTGTCATCGAAAAATCATCGAAAATTTTCGTAATCTTTTGTTAAAACTCGCAAAAGTTAACCTCAAAATGATTTTTCAACACATAAATGATCTCTTAACATCTCGAAATTTGTTAATATATTATTTTAAACTATACCCAGAACTAAGTGGAGAATACTGAAGAGAGAAGAGAAGGAAATGATGAGTGTGACGGCGATGTGAGAGATGAGAACGGGGTTTTCTTCTCAATTTCTTTTTTCTCATTTTTTCAGTTTTTTTTTCTCGTTTTTTTTTTCTTTTTATTCTCATCTGATCTTACAATTTCAGCTTCTCAAACGACTGTTCACTTGAAGAATCAAAATACATAGAAACATAGAGGCATGGAGGAGAATAAATTTCAGCTTGGTTAAAGAGAAGATATGCATGTAGTTTATTAAAGGGTGAATGTGATTTTTCAAATGATATATGCATATTTTACAAACTTTTATTGAAGAGAGTATAGAGAACAAAATATGTGCATATTTGACCTAGTTTATCTTAAATATTAATGGAGAAAAATGGTAGAACTAAATAATGAAACTGGAACTACCACTGCGAAGGTAAAATTCTAGAGAAAATTGTATGGGATACCCCTTTTGAGTATCCTGTGTAAGTATATGTCCCGTTTTAAAAGTTTTAGCATTTATATCCCTTTTAAAATCTTTAATAGTAATTTTTCTAATCTACTCTTATTCAGACCCGAGGAAACTCCATTAACGTGGAAACTCTATTTTATCAACTTACCGTGGAAACTTCATTAATAGCTTTGCGGCGGAGACCTCAAGGAGCCATTGACGGAGTTCGGCGCTGGAGGTTTCGTCGACCCGATCCGAGCGGGCTTTGGCTTTGTTGTGACCACGAAAACCCGATCGGTCCGTTTGTTGATCCGGATTCTACCTTACGGAGAGGAGACTATGTTTAATCGTCCGGCATAGGAGGCCGTGCTCAAGTTTCTGGTCGTCGTGAAGCTGCTTGTGGCTGATGGTAGTGCCGATCCGAGCGGGCTTTGGCTTTGTTGTGACCACGAAAACCCGATCGGTCCGTTTGTTGATCCGGATTCTACCTTGCGGAGAGGAGACTATGTTTAATCGTCCGGCATAGGAGGCCGTGCTCAAGTTTCTGGTCGTCGTGAAGCCGCTTGTGGCTGATGGTAGCGCCAAGTCTCACAAGATGGTGCTCATTCTTAACCGCGATGGCATCAAAAAGCTGAAGCCACCGATTGTATTGCAAGAGTTCGTGAACCACGGCGACGTGATTTTCAAGGTGTATGTGGTCAGGAAGTACGTCAAATGTGTGAAAAGGAAGTCAATGCCTAATGTATCGGAGGAGGAGAAACGGGGGAGATTGAAGAGCTCGTTGTCTTTTTCGCAGGCGTCGAATCTCGTCACCAGTGAGAGGACTGACGATAAGTATTACAAGAAGATGCATTCGGATGAAACCAAGATGTCGCCGCAGAGCTTCTTGTCGAAATTCATGACAATAATTAATCTGTAGAATTTGAAGAGAATCAGTCTGATTAATGTTTAAACAAATAATTATTAGTAATGGAAAAGTAAAGCAAGGCATACATGAACATGATCCGTATATATATATATATATTCCATTTCTAGACTTATAACTAATCAAAGTTGGCATTCCCCAAAATATCGTTCCTAAATTAATGATACTTGATTGTCTTTGTTTCAGACCATGATTTGAGTTCTGTACTGTTCTAGCTTAGAACCTTTGGCTTCACCGTGAGCTACTTATCCAAACTGATCTGATATACTTTTTAGTTTTTACAATATTTGTCATGTACTACACTTTTGCTCGATTGGCCACTAGGTGCATGTGTGTCAATGTCTTATTAGCTCTGGAATATAGACATTCATTTACATTAATTTGCATAAATATGTCAACACTAGAAAAGAAAGTTAGCTAAAAAAAACGAAAAAAAAGGAAGAAAAGAAAGGTAAGATGCATCATTCCCATATGATTTAGATTGATCACAATGAAAAGACGATAGAAGAAAAATAAAGTGTTGTCCCTGTAATTCGACAATTTATCATAAATGTATGTATAAATATATAATATATAAATATTCTATAATGTAAAGGAATATTCTATAATATAAAAGAATATAAGAGTCATTAAATAAATCATATACTACCTTTTAATATTGATAAATGAGTGATTTACTAAGGGCATAATGGTAAATATGCTACCATCTATAAGCGATAAAATTTTTTAAGTCATGCTAAATAAATCATATACCACTTCTTAACAATGATAAATGAGTGATTTACCTAGAGTATAACGGTAAATATGCTACCTTATACAAGTGATAAAATTTTTTAGATCATGGTAAATAAATCACATACCAACTCTTAACAATGATAAATGAGTGATTTACTAGGGTATAATGGTAAATATACTACTGTCTATAAGCAATAAAATTTTTTAAGTCATAATAAATAAATCATATACCACTTCTTAACAGTAGTAAATAAGTGATATACTAAGAGCATAATAATAAGTATAAATCATTACTATTAAAAAAATAGATATATTTTTTAATAAAATCGAAAAACAAAAAGATATTTACTAAACCATACATTTAAAAGGAGGGTATTTTTGTTCAATTCCCGCTACCAAAATCTACAAAGGAACGAGATATGTTCGAAACAAAAAGAGGTGCTTCATGGAGAGACAAATCATGGCTTTCGAGAAACCAAAAGGGTTCAAAGAAAGGAAAAGAGAATTAGTTCGAATATCAAGTAAAAGGATTATCTCTAAGTAGACTAAATGTGTAAATGACCGAGATTAAAGTTTATCACTAGTCTACATATCTTTGTCAAAAGCAAGAAAAATCAAACGGCAAGATTGTAATAGTTAACAAAATTATAATTTTTCCAAAATCAAAGCAAAGCAAAGTAATGGATTACAAAAATATCGATGAAATGAAAAAAATCTTCTTAGTTTATAGCTCTATAAATTGGGACGGTTAAGAAATAAGTCTAAACCACAAATTCTCCAATGCATGAACTATCTTAGATTTTTCCAAAATTGCAAGTGAGGGCATTCACTCTAAATCTATATCAAATGGTAAAATCTTCGAATCACAAAAATCTTCGAACGACATTGACTTGTTTTATTCGGAGAATACATAGGCAAATTATTCTAAAATGGCAAAAGTTAAATACATTTACAAATTTCAAATTGTATTGACCTTTCCCAAGAATTTAAGAAAGTCGTCCACTTCCAAAATATAAACACAATTTCTAGAATTTCATAAAAGATCGTTTTACCTTGGAATTCACCAATTTCTAATTTTTTTTTTTTAAATTCTATGACATAGTCATCTATCGGAAATTCATAAATTCTCAAATATTGTCATAAATCTTGTACATAGTTTTTCACCAGAACTTTTCACTTTTTAATTAAAAAACAACTAGAACTTCAAGTAGTTTGATCCCTTAACGGGGTATATAGGTAACTTAATTAATTCAACTGAACACAGTTGCAATCCACAATCCACCCAAATTCCTCTCAAATTACACAAATAAATCGATGTCATTATAATTGGAATCAAAAGATTTTTCTTTGTACAAATTGAATGTAATTAAGAGGGGAGAAATGAATAATCAAACGCAATACTCTCGATTGTGTAAAAAAAAAAAAAACGCTTCCTCTTTTCCTCCAAAGCTGTGAGTCCTCATCCCATAGCTCTTCCCCGCTTCCTCCACTAGCAAGTGCCTCTCTACTGAGGAGGAGGACTTCCCTCTCTCTAGTATAGGTTTTTCTAACTTTCTTTTTTTTTTGTTTTATTTTCAAATAATCTTTTCATTTGGGAAGACAATCATCCACCTAGATCTAGATCTATGATGATTTTAGAACACCCAGATCTAGATCTATGGTGGTTTAAGTTATTTAATATTTTTTCTTTGTCAGTTATATGTTTGTCCTTCAAATTTATATTATTTTGATCTAGATCTAGATAAATAGTTACTATGATAGATCGGAGTTGACAGAGTCTCCCTCAATGAATCAATTAGAAGTACCAATTCGGATTATGAGGAGTCAAAACGAGCCATTAAAGAGTTCTATTTTATTTTTTATAGAATGTTTCTCCAAGATCGTTGTCGGGGACTACCTGTGCATCAAGATCTTCAAATGTGTTTCTATCTTTAAGATTATGGATCGATTTCCTGATTCTCATTGTTAGAGATTATATGTAACTCCAGCTATTGTAACCATTATGTGAGTATTAATAATGGTTGTTTTTGCTAAAAAAAAATTAAGAGATTATTATGGTAATCTTGAATGAGTCGATCTTAAATTAATAAACTCTCGTCTTTAAATATCACATGGGTAAAGTTATATTATGTGATTTCTAAATTTTAGTCCCAACAAAGGATGACTGTTTCCTCTTAGTTTAATAAGGGTATAGGCATATTGATTTAATCGGTGTGCATTATGTTTGTTTGATAAAATGATTATATTTGGGAAATATGGATGGTGGCTTCATTTGAAATATCTTGCTTTAATGTAGCTTGAAAGAATGTGAAATCAAAGACTTTAAATGGCGCGCGAAATTAGCTATATGAATCATATCATTGTAAAGTATAATCTAATGATCCTTTAATTGGTTCAAGTTGATGCTTTGAGAAGATGCTTTTGTAATGTTGCTTTTTGTAACCACTATGGAATCTGATCGTGTCGCTCATTTGCTGAATTATTTCAGTTTGTAAACCAAGTAAAGGGAAAAAAAAAAAAGTGTTCCATACTTAATTGTATCGATTGTGCTCTCTCTCGTCCCATGGCTCATACGAAGAGCTTATCCACCATTTTCACTCTCTTACTCACTTTACTGTTTTACTATTTAATATGTGGAATCTAATATATTTTATAATTTATGATAAAAGGTTTACAAAAAAATATAATTTATGATAAAAGATGATGGGTTTTGATTTAGCACAGCTTAAATAAAGAAAATAGATAAAGGTGATTACATTTTTATTCTTTTAATATATATTTAGAAAAGAGTTAATGACATAAATAGTCCCTAAAGTATCCAATTTGTGACAATTTGGTCCTCAAAATTTCAATTGTAGTAATTAGGTATCCTAAATTTTTTAATTTGTAACAATTTGATCATTAAACTGTTTAAATTGCACCTTGTTATTAAATTTTTGAATAGAAATATGCGTGGTTATATCTAAAAGTGTATTTAAAAAGTAATCTGAAAATTTCAAATATAAAAATAAACAATCACAAAAAAATTTTCTTTAAATTTTCTACTACAGGAATCTTAAAAATCTGTAAAGAATACATCTTTCACTTTTGAAATTCTTTAGTTCAATTTATTTTCTTTAAATACTCTTTTGGATGCTATAATGTATTCCTCATTTGTGTTTTTTACCATTTAGGAATCAAATTACACAAATCGAAAAATTTAAAGACTTAACCAGAATTAAAACTTTGAGGACTAAATTAGCACAAATTAGATTCTTAAGACTATTTGTGCCATAAACCCAAAAGAAAGAGGAAAAAAACTCCCATTACGGTTTACCGTCTGGATGAAATACGGCATTGACAAAGAACGATTGGTGACGTCTCCTTAGTGGGTCCCGTAATGAAGTGGCAAGATTTAGTTGGGTCACCGGACGTGTTTAAGCAGCCAGATTAAACCTCAACTAAATAGACGAAAAAGCCCATAACGGAAAAGCTCTCGTTTGACTGGCCTCCCAATGGCATAAACGTCCAACAATTTTAGCGCCTGAAAAACCGTTGGAAGAGTCCTCCATTAAAAAACAGAGAGAGAGAGAGAGAGTTGTCTGAAGAGGAGAGAAGAAAGAGGTTGGAGAAAATGATAGAATGGCTGAGAAAGTTGCGAGCTGGATTTGGGGCTTCGTTTCTATGGCTCGTTTGCTTGATCTACTTCACCCAGGTTTTCTTTCTCCTCCATATATTTCTTTTTAACTACTCCTTCATTTGTTATTTTTTTGGATCAATTTCGAGACCTTTCTACAAAAATTTTAAAATAATTGTTACCAGTAAAGATTTTTCACGATTCGATCATTTGGGTTTGAGAGGTTTGACAATTTTGAGTTTTGGGTTACGGCTCAATTTGTGATTCCCTTGTATTTGTGTGACCATAATCTGAAATGTGTTGAATTTTGGACCTTAAAGTTCCACCTTGAATTTTATGACAGTGGAAGTTTTGGTATTGGTTTGCAATGTAGTTTAGTTTTTGGCTAGATGATTGTGCCCCCAAAGTATTGAGACTTTTGCTGCAAATTAAGATTTTTATTAGAATAAACTCTTTTTATTTACGCTTTTTCGTGTGTTCGGCAGGGTTTCAGATCATTTGTATGGACAGCGGTTTCTTACCAACTAAAAGATAGGCTTAAGTTATCACCTTCCGCTTCACAATTTGTTTTTTCAGTAGCATTTTTTCCATGGAGCATTAAACCATTATACGGGTATGGTTGTTTGTTCTGTTTAATTGAGACTTGTGTGCATTTCTGTCATACACGAGTGCTAACACACGAATGGACATAAATAGCTTTTTAACTTCGGAAGTAGAATGCAGTGTTCGGTTCAAGCGCCTTATGACACTTATGTATACTCGATTGCAAGTTATACTTATAACTGAAAAATATGTATTTTGATCTACGTGATGTTGTTCTAATTTTGTCGTAATGTCTGTGAAGGATGAGAGGGTTTGCTCTTGGTTTAATAAGGATATAGCAGATTTAATCTGTGTGCATTATGTTGGTTATGTAAAATGGTTGTATGATCAAGAAATATGGATAATGGCTCGATGTGAAATGTCTTGCTTTAATGTAGCTTAAAAGAGTGTGACGGCTTTAAATGGTCTGTGAAATTAGTAAAATATGAATCGTATGATTGTAGATTGTAATCTAATGATCCTTTACATGGTCAAAGTTGAAGTTTCCATAAGGTGCTTTTGTAATTTTGCTTTCTTTTTACTACTTCTGAATCTGATTGCTTAACTCATTCGCAGAATTATTTCAGATTGTATTCCAATTAGAGGAAGAAAAAGGGTTCCATACTTAATTATATCGACTGTGCTCTCTCTCATCCCATGGCTTATACTAGGCCTAAATGCAAGCATGAGAAGTTCCAAATGGTACCTCATGTCTCTTTTAACAGTGCAAAACTTCGGCTCGGCCATGGCCGATGTAGTTGTTGACGCAATGATTGCTGAGGCAGTAAGATTTGAGAGGTACTTGGGTAAATTATGTATATTTCCGTTGCCTCAGAAAATTTTACAGCTATGAATTACCAGGTAGTCTGTATCTTACACGTTTCCTTCATCAGGGCCTCATTTTCTGGAGACCTCCAGTCAATGTCTTGGTTGGCAATGGCTTTCGGTGGCATATGTGGGAGTTTGTCAGGAGGACATGCATTGAGTAACTTAGAGACAGATACAATATTTCTCCTGTTTTCTGCACTTCCATCCCTGCAGCTGTTTTCATGTGCCATGGTTGAGGAGAGTTCTGTAGGCAGTAAAGTTCCGCTTGACTCTTCTAACTCCGAAAATTTCAAAGAGGTAAATGGGAATAGTAGTTCTATGGATGGAGACAGTTTCTTGGACAAGAAATCCAGTACCAGTATTTCCAGAAGAAAAAAGAGTCAAAAGGACCATAAAAGGAGAGTAGCTGTCCCTAGTAAACTCCGGAGTGTTGAAAATGTAGACTCCTTGGCATCTTCATGGTTCCACTCTCTGAAATCTGCGGCTTATAGCCTGTGCCGTGCTTTTGGAAAACCAATCATTTTCAGGTAACTAAGAATTATCTGATGTTCTAAGGCTTTTTTCACAGCTGTTGAAATACATTACTTAAGGAACTTGTCAAAAATTCATCTCTAATGGCTCTGCATTGTTTTGGAACTGGTTGTATGACCTCATCACTTTAATAATGGCAAAGGGTGCAAAAATAAAGTGGTAGATCAACCTCGTAGGATCTTACTTTTGTATTAAAATCAAGTTTGCACATGTGTGTCCACTACTGGTACTTAATCCTGAGTGCCATTCTCATCGATCTTGGGTTTCTTTTCCTAATTTTTTTCTGTTTTCCGTCTCTGAGACTGTTTATCATTTTTAATCTTGTAACTATTTATTCTGCTCTTGGAAAGGTCAGACCAATGGCTTGGTTTTTTCTGGCACATATAACAGTCCCAAATCTCTCAACGGTCATGTTCTATTATCAAACTGAGTTCTTGAACTTGGATGCATCTTTCTTGGGGACTGCACGAGTTATTGGATGGTTAGGTCTAATGTTTGGAACCTTTGCCTATAATCGCTACTTAAAGACCATGAAGTTACAAAGAATCCTCATGTAAGTATCAAACAGCTTAGTTATGTTTTCACATGTGTATGTTTCAAAATGCTATTTTTTCTCGTTGACAACTGCCTAATTAGATTAAATTCTCTTTTTATTTGCTGATGACATTTTCACCCGGATCCATGCAGGTGGGCTCATATTGGTTTGACTTTATTGGGTCTCCTAGATGTTGTTTTAGTGTCTCGGTTGAATTTGGCCTTCGGAATATCCGACAGGATAATGGTGCTTTGTGGATCTGCTCTTAGTGATGCAGTCAATCAATTTAAGTATGTCCTACGGTCCTACTTTTGCTCATTCCACTTTTAGCCTGAAGTTTTTCTAATTCAGTATATGCCATCGGCTATCTCATTTGTTTTAGTAACTCTATGTATCCAGTTGTCTCTCAATTTTAAATTTTGATACAAGCATGCATGCATTAATTTCACCACATATGGATCTTGGGAAGTATGGAAATTTGTTGCTTCGTCACCATTTTGATCTTATTATTGTGGATCATTGTCACGAACTGCAGGTTTATGCCATTCCTGATCTTATCTGGACAACTATGCCCACCCGGAATTGAAGGAACATTATTTGCTCTATTCATGTCAATAAACAACTTAGGATCGACATTGGGATCATTCATGGGTGCAAGTTTGGCTTCAATCTTGAACATATCATCGGGTTCTTTTGACAACCTTCTTTTAGGCATTGCCATTCAAGTTTTCTGCACTCTCATTCCGATTGCTTTTCTATTTTTGATACCAAAGGGAGCTACAGGGATATCAGCGTAGATAGTGATATGAACCAGATATAAAACAGAATTAGCTATTAGTGAAGGTGACAAGAATTTGACCTCTTTGAAAAGGCTATTTGTTTACAGTTGTTGACATATACAGATTCACTGTAAAAGTTTATTGAAGTTATAGACACTAAATGATGAGAAATTTTCCATTCAGAGCTAGGCCTTGACTATACCAATTTGTATAACTTTGTAGAGCAATTTTGGTTCGTAATGTAACTTGCAATACACAAATTTTTTCAATGTTATTATTTGGTTTGTTTTGAGTGAAAGAAAAACTTGCACTTAGCCCCTTGATCTTTAGCATAAAGCAAAAAAATTGTTCCTTCTAATTTTTTTTTTTTTTTTTGGCCTAAACTTTAGAGCCATGTATATTTCAATTTTGGCATTTGATTAATTTCGACTTCATCATTACAACATTTACATATTTTTAGTTTTTTAAAAATCACACTTTTCGATGATCCACCATAATAATTAAATTTTTCAATACTCAACCAAGAGCAACGTAATTCATACAATTCGGTTGAAAGTAGTAAACGACAAATAAGTTAGATCTCATGGAACTAATTTATTAGTTACTGAATAATAAGAAGAATATGTTAAGTTAGTTCACATAGAACTAATTCCTTAGTTATTGAATAGTAAAAAGAATATGTTATGTGAAATGCAAAAGGGCTGTTAAACCAAATGACCGAATTTTTTTATCACTATTTAAATAATGACTGTTTTTCATATTTAATAGATCAAAATATATTTGATTTATTTTGTATAAAATAAAATAGCCATTTATAAAAATAAAATTATATTTAATTGATCAAAATATATTTGATTTATTTTGTATAAAATAAAATAGCCATTTATAAAAATAAAATTATAAACAGCCATTTTAAAAAAATGTAAAAAGTGAAAAAAAAATATCAGAGACAGGTTTCGATCCTGTGACCTGTGGGTTATGGGCCCACCACGCTTCCGCTGCGCCACTCTGATTATTTGAAAGCTTAAATCCAAAATTTGTATTTATTATTTCACACTTTTGTGAGAGAATTCAGGACAAAAGCTCTCCCTCTTTAAGCGCCTCCTGTAAGGAAAAATTTATCGAGCAAGTAAACGGAACGAAGAAAAGAACTGAGAAGAAGAAGCAGCAAAAATGAGGAGGAGACCTGGAATCGGTGGCTTACAGACTGCAGCAGCTGCTAGGGTTTGTTTGTTTGTTTGTTTATCTCAATTCTCTTCCAATTATATAGTCGCATTTATCTTGAATTTTATGATGAATTAAGGATTTTGGTTTTGAAATTGTTAGGATCAATACCGGGCGCTAGGAGAAAATGTAGCCAAGATCAGAACCGATCTCATGAAGGAGCAGCTCGCCACCTTCCGCTCCCAGTTAGAAGATTTTGCCCGCAAGCACAAGGTTTTTTTTTTTTTTTTTTTTGAACAATATGATTATTGCTTTCCCCATTCACAGACCCAGAAATGGATTAGGCGTATGTTAATTTTTTATAAGTTGAAAATTTTGATCATTGTTTACCCTATACACAAACCCAGAAACGGATTGGAATGCAGAGTAGGCAGTAGGGTGATGTTAGCAAACGAAAATGATGTAGATTTGGATAGATGGGTTGCCATGGGATTCTAAATGTTGGAATGGTATAAGAACTGTGATTAGTGATGGAAGTTTAAAGCTTTATTGATGGTTGCAGAATGACATTCGGAAGAATCCTGCATTCAGAGCACAATTCCATGAGATGTGTACTAAGGTTGGAGTAGACCCCTTAGCCTCAAATAAGGGTTTCTGGGCTGAGCTGTTGGGGATTGGTGACTTCTACTACGAACTTGGTTAGTGTCATCTTCTCATGATTAACTAGTTGGTAATGATGAATGTTTCAAGAGAGAACTCATGGAGAGAATTTTGCATTTGTATTTGTTTTCCTTACGTTTGGATCAATACCCATTTCAGATTGCTAGCTTCTTCTTTTTTTTCCTGTCATTATCTGTGTAACAATACGTGCTAATCCATGCAAATTTGGCTACTGATATTTTCTATACATATTCACGTGTAATTTGTGATTACAAATTTTAGGGGTCTGAATGGATATCCCATGAAAGCTTCAGAATTCTGGGTGGAGCAGTTACACATTTCTACGTGTTGTATATTAAATTTATTTTCTGAACTGGGACTTCCTTGGTTAGAACAGGTGTTCAAATTGTTCAGATTTGCTTGGCAACAAGGCCTCACAATGGAGGTTTGATCAGCCTACCAGAACTCTGCAACCTGATTCGTCAGAAACGAAAGAGTGATCGAGAAGCTGTCTCCGAGGATGACTGCCTGCGAGCTATAAGTAAGCTGAAGGTAATATGGTTTGGTTGCCTATGTATAAAATGGGCAGTTCAAGTTTTAGAACCTAGTGACAGAAGGTGCTTTATTCAGGAAACACTTTATATTATACAAGTCAACATGATGAATCAGTTGTCACTCCCTGTAGTGTCTCGACATAGATTAAGTCCTTTTATTAGTAATTGGCAATATTTTTGGGCATAGTGATTGTGGGAAGCTGAATTAGGTGTTGGTATAATTGTTCTTTGTTGAGTAGTCAATGGCAGAGGTGACTCTTTGATGCCGCAGAAGAAGAAATAGCAGTTTATACTCTTTGTAGAAGTTGTACCTCAGTTGTACTGCTAAAATTAATTGCAAATTCAGTTTTGTAAGATCAGTTATTGTCTGAAGCACCTCAGTTTTGTTTACTGTGTTGCATGAGTGTTTACTTTATGACTTCTGAATGCTAACATCTGTTGCATTGATTTCAGGTTCTAGGTAGTGGTTTTGAGGTGATTTCTGTTGGAAAGAAAAAGCTTGTTCGTTCTGTTCCAACGGAGTTGAACAAAGACCATAACGAAATTTTAGAGCTTGCCCAGGTTACTATTATTTATTTCGTCTTCGTTTTGACTTGCCTGGTATACTTTCTCTAAAGTGGAGCTTTTTATGTTTGAACTTGGAATATATTTTCTTGAGCATAGCATTTTACACTTTTGGTCCTCATTATTTAATTGCTCAAAAATGCATTATTAGTGCACAAAAGCTCTTGTCTGGATTTTATAATCAGTTTGGTACCTACTAGAATACCCATCAACTCTTTAGCCAACTGAAAAATAAAACGAAGAATAACATTCAGAATATATTTTTTTATTCAGCTGAGAATAATTATTATAACCACATCAACTTCATTCCTTTCTAGGCTCAAGGTTTTGTAACTATCGATGAAGTGGAAAGGCGGCTCTCTTGGACCCCTGGTCGTGCAATCGATGCCCTTGATACTTTGCTAGATGTATGTTTTTATGCTGTCGTGGCTCTATTTAGCCATTTAATTGTTTTCTTCTCTACCCTATACTGTTATGTGGTTAAAATCTGATTGGAATCCTTTTAAAATGCTACAGGAAGGTCTTGCAATGATTGATGATGGCCACAAAGATGGTAAACGCCGATATTGGTTCCCCTGTGTTTCTCCCATTGCATCATTAGTAGGAGCCGATACGTAAAAGGTATGGAGGAAGAGATATATGTGAATTTTGGTAACCAAATGGCTCTTTTTTATGCTCTTGGAAGTGATATCCTATTGTCCATTCACTTGTAATATGTCTAAAAAAAAAATGCAAATATGTTGTAATGAATAATTTCAGTTTTGAAATGCAGCCCATGGTTTTTTTTTTTTCTTTTTTTTTTTCACCGTGTTCTACTGGCCACCTTTATCCTGGAAAAAAAAAGGACAAACATAGGCGGTATCAAGAAAATCAAGGGAACAATTTATTTTTTTTCTCTCCATAGGTACAAGACCACGGAAGCATTATCGTAGCCTATTTATACAAGACCACAGAAGCATTAATGTAGACTATGTAACGGAGATAAAATTGTTTAATATAAAACATGAAGCATCAAGAGCTTGAATGCTTTCTGCAAATGTTTACTGCTTGGTTTTGTTATTTAGGGTACAGTCTGGACTAATGAAACGGGCCCCTTTATTTAGAGCCTCGCCTTTGTATAAACTTGGCTAGACCTAAACTTTTGCTTTATAAGCTCTTCTCTGTTTCTAAATCCTCCATACATTCCAGATGGACTACATGCTAAGCCAATTTCCATACACTTTGGCCACATTTACCAATCCATAAAGGGAATGAGGGGAAGGGAATAGAGGGAATGAGCAACAGTGGGTGGAAAAGTTTAAGATTCTTTTTTCTCATTCTAGTTGTTATGTAAACACATAAAAGGAACATACTTTCCCTTTCCTCACTGCCTTTTCTCTTCATTATGAATTAGTAAATATATGCCAATTAGTAAATATATGCCCCTGATTTATTATTTATATAACTTAAGTCCATACTAAACATTTTTGTTTGACTTTGGATTGGGGAACTGCAAATGGAAGGAATTATGGTTACTGCTTGTTCCTTTCTAGTAAGTGGGTATTCCTGTTGAGGAAAATCAGATTACTTTGTTTATTTAGAATTTAGTTTCGTATAAAAATTCGTTGGGCATGACTATAATAGGGCTGCCCAAATATGACCTTATGTAGGGCTATCTAATTGTGACTCTTTGATCAGTTCTTAACGGACTTGATGTAGGGGTGGTAATTTAGATCACGACACGATAATACGACTCGAAAACGATACGAAGTTAGCGGGTTTGGGTTTATCTTAAACAGGTACAGGTCAAAACAGGTTAAACCCGATTAAACACGATTAAATAATAGGTCATTAGCAGGTTAACCTGTTAAACCCGAAATTGACATGTTTAACACGATTAAATTTTTTGAGACATTGTATTATCTTGTGTGTATCAAGACTTAAAACTTTCTTTTTATGTTTTATTTACTAAAACTTGAAAGTTTTATTTTGGTTTTAAACTTTGAATTGTGTGTGTTATATTTATTTGATTATGGTTGCTTGGTTATATTGGAAATACAAAATAAGTTAATAGATTATATCAAGTTATATTGAAAATGTGAAATAGGTTAACTTGTTAAAATTAATAGGTTAATACGTTATGTCAAGTTGAACCAAATACAACATATTTAACATTAACATGTTAAATTGAGTTCAATTAACGGGTTAACAGTATACAGGTTAGCAGATCGTGTTACGTTGGACACGATTTAAATACGACCTACTTAAATAACGTGTTAAATATGTCGCTCACAGGTTAACCTGTTTATTTAGCGTGTCGGGTGTGGGTTTATAAATCATGACACGAATAATAAACGTGTCGAGTTTGGGTTTGGTAATTGCTCGTTATATATATATCTCGACACGACACGAATATGACACGACAACACGAATTGTCACCCCTAACTAGATGTATGGGGTGCAAAATATTAATTTGTGGCACCCACATATGATTACTACCCATTACTCTTTTTCTTTTTCTTTTTCTTTTTTTTTGAAAGAGTACCCATTACATTTTGTTAGGACAAAAAAAGACTTTTCTTTCCCCTGCTTTCTGTAATCTTACAGACAAATGTCACACCTCCTCTCTCTATTTTTCAATATATTGCATCCCGTTCTCACTTCCTCTACCGCGTCTTCAAACAAAATATGTGAGCAACACATTTGGCAAGAAGGGATTCATGTGCTCATCGTGTTGTCATCCGATATATATTTCATTTAAAAGTATTCACGCCTATCGACTCTCTTTTTACAGGAAGCTTGACCAAATGAGACATAGATCTCTGAAACAAAGGCCACCGCCGACCCATCCCTAGAAGGACTCATGCCCAAAATGCATAAGAATTTGTGTGTTGGCTCTTTCTTAATCAACAACCCAACTTTTTTTTTGGAAAAAAAAAAGAATAGAATAAAATTAAAAATGATTTGAAGAAAAGGTGAATAATTTACGGCTAAATTGCGATTGTTGTTCTAATATGATTTGGGAAGTACTTAGTTGTAATGCGATTTGATTCATTTCTTATTGATGGGGTTTTGATTGTGGACGATGCCATTTTCTTGTATGTCATTAACTCAAAATAGTCTCTGATGGATGAAGGAAGAATAGCAGACGAAGTCCAGATCTTGAACACAAGAAGAGAGAGGAAAGAGAGATCTTGTGATATTGTGATTTTTGTCTTTTCTCTCTCTGAAAAACATTATCTTCCTAATTATTTTCCTTTCGAAATTATTTTTAGCAACTTAGAATCTGAGTAATTAAAGGAAGAAGAAAACAAGTCCTGGGATCGTCGAGTAAAAGAGAGTATAAATTGCTTTATGAATTAAAGTTATGTGTTTTGAATTCACGAGTAAGACAATAACAAAGGAAGACAAAGGTGGTTGGTCTTTTTTGGGTTTTAAGTATATTTTATGCTTTGAGTTTTTTCCCATGTATTATGGAGCATCAATTTTTTATAAACTTATGTATCTAATCATCATTTATATTCATCATACAGTTCAGAAACAAAAGCCCTACGTAGGGACAAAAAGTAGTGACCCTACTATAGACGCGCCCAAATTGATTTTAAATTTTTTAAATTATTTTACATTTAAAGTACACAGTGTTTACATTAAAATGAAAATCTTGTACGATGATATCCATTCTTTCAATCTAGTATTGCTTCATTGTACGATACTATCCATTCTTTCAAGCTAATATTGCATCATACATAAGTCAACACTTAGCATAGTCCAAGTCTATCTGATTGAAGCCAATCCTACATGAGAAATCCATTTTAATACTACCTGTTACATGAATCCCCCGAGACATCCAACAATATGGTTTAAATTTAAGGGGATTTATATGCTGAGCAAAAGAAAATTTAAGGACAAAATAGTTGGGAAAGAGAAGGTAAAAGGTGATCAATTTGCTGCAGGTTAAGATGGGCTCTCAGTCTCTTTGGTTCACTCCAAAACCTGGTTCCTAACCCAAGCTCGAGAAACCAGGACATCTCCAATGCTTTTAGAACGTTTTGATTATCCAAGAACTCGTTCCAAAACCCACTTAAGATGCAAAAAACGCTGTTATATGGAAATGGTGGCCATGATGGGTATGAACGCAAGATCTTGTAGTGCCACAAAAGTCGACTCTTCGTCATGTGTTCGATTAGGGACTCTAGTCACTCTACAACGTGGCCGGCTTAATAAACATCGACCAAATTGGAATTATACCTGGTTTAATCCTCTCCACTGAGATATTTTCACGTGTCATTTTCTACTTGGTTGGGGAATTTCCACTAACATAGGGTGAAAGGTTTATACAGTGGCTTGGACTAAGACAGCAGTTTTCTGGAGAGTGAAATGGTATGAAATAATAAATGAATGTAATGAACAGAGTTGACGTAGTTTAGTGCAAAATTCGAAAGTCCTAGAGCTAATATGCGGTCATCGAGTTATTAATTGATCAATTAGTTAGACTCTTCTTATATGCGTGTTTTCAGATGAAAATGTCCTGAAATCTTGAAAAAATTCTTAAGTCCTACAGTGAATATTAGTTGGTTTCTTTTGGATGTTTTAAGAAGTAGGTTATCTGCTTATTAATGAACTCCATTGCCTTACGGTCATGGAATCAAAGTACTCTCTCATAAGTGGACATTGTCCACAAGTGGCATGCTTGTATTGCCCACCCCGTGATATTGCTTACGTTATTCACTTAAAGAACTGGACACTTAGTAAGATAAGGTGACACGCTCCATCTTCCGATGAGATAAAGAGCCTGAAGAGCTTTTATCGCACATTCCTATTGGCGGGGTTTGGAGCTGCAAAGGTCACGTCTTGTCAGAAGGTTGGCTGCCCCCGGTTGCTCCTTGTCCCTTTTTTTATTATTAAAAAAAAGTACTCTTTCATGAGAAGAGGAGAAAACGTTACTGAAGTACATCTTGTCATCGTATTTTTGTTATCTCTAATTTAGGGCAATTATTAGCAATACTAATCCAATGGAACTAGGAAATTCATACAAATTTATCTTCCCTTGGGAACTAGAGGAGGCTTCCAATGGTAGTTCAAATCGGTAATTAGAGGTCTTCCTCGAGGAGAGAGATTTGGAACAGAAAGGCACTGTTTTTGGGAAACTCTCTCAACAACTAAGACATCCATTCGAGGAACACAAAAATTAGTACAATCAGAGGTTTTCCTCGGGGAGACGGATTCAGAACAAAAAGACACTGCTTTTGGGAAACTCTCTCAACAACTAAGATATCCATTCGAGGAACACGGAAACTAGTATTTCTTTCTTGTTTTTTTAACTTTAGGACATTGTTTCATATAGTTTGGCGAGGAAATTTTGAGACATGGGTACAAGATCTTTTACATGTAAGACTTATTGCTCATGGATTTGGGATCCTCACTTTGGCCATCCGGTTGATGGAAGTTTCTACTCAGGTACTCTTGGCCCGTGAATATCGCCTATATGCAGAATCCAAACGATATCGAAGTTTTTGAGAAATATTAAGAGAGAATTAGATTTGGTTAAACAATGTGTAGTTAGAAAATCAGGTGGAATCAGTGGATGAGTTGTGGTTAATGGTGTGATAAGCATATTGTATATCATTAAAAAAATTTTGAAAACCGAAGTTTTGGAACAAAATTAAAGCTCTCAACAGGGATAACGTTTGTAACAAACTCAGTATATATTGTCTTGCAAAGTGTAAAAACACAAATTTTTTAAGGGTAATTTAGTCTTTTGACCATTAAAAAAACAAATTACATATATCTATCTCTCTCTTCCTTTCCTGTGTTCTCTTCCTTCCCCGATGACCCTGACAACGTCCACGGCTCCTCCACCGTTCAACATCTCTGGCTGTTGACGAGCCCTGCCATCACCGCGAATCGAAACGCCACCACCGCAGAAGCTCCATGCCGGACTTTTAGCTCCATCGGAACTCTCCATCACCGGCATTGACGAGAAATGTCGCTAGGGAATTTCGACTACCAACAACTATTCCGGCCACCTCAGGCCGCAAAAATGGTTGCGTTCAACTCGTCTCAACACGAGAATCAACATGGTATATATATCTTCACTCAATATTGCTCAGATTGAATTTTGCCATTTTAGCTAGTTTTGAGCTATTTAGTTTTGTGCTGTGATTTTTCAATCCAACTGTCAGATCGTAAAATAAACTTCATATTTATGATGTACTTGTGAAAACATGAAGTTTGATATATGTATCGACTATGTTTGGTGACCGGCACAGAAAACGAAATCCGACGGCTCGAATTTGGCTCGTTTTGTATGCCGCAAGGCTGAGTTTCGGCTTGAGCTCGAATTGGTCAAATTATATATCTATCCTTGTTGATTGGGTACTAGAAATTCAGTGGAGATGTTCATTTTTCCATTCGAGGCTCCTTTGGAAAGTCGAATTTTCAAATCAAGTGATCGAGAGTCCGAAAACGATTCTCGACCTTTCGAACGACCACCAAACGACGTCAAATACTCTCAATAGCGCCGTAACGCTATCTAGTAACTCGATTGAATTAGGGATTTAATTACTTATTCTTAAGATGGATTTAATTTTTATTTTCACATATTTTGAATAAGTATAGAATTTTGTAAAATAATTGATCAAAATGTGATTTATACTTGTTTTGACATATTTAAGCTACCTGGGAGGCACGTCACACTGGTTGATGTGTGACGTGCCAAACTATCTTATTTTGGAACTATTTTCTATAGGAATTGAATTTTATTAGTTTTGATGAAAACAGATGTTGTGCTACTGAAATTTTAATAAAATCCGATTTGAACAAGAATTTAATTTTGAGAACTGAACTTGGATAATTAAAATTATTGCGTCGTCTGTTTTGTGATTTTATAGAAAATGGTATATATTCGTATTCTTGTTATCCATATAGCATTACATGCATTCATTGTACCTATGTGGCCAACGAACTTACAGTACCCCTATTGGATGTTCGTTCTTATGGTACCCTATCTAAGATGCTCGGACTATATATCATACTCATGGTTACCAGCTTAGGTGACTCGGACACAATACACATGTGCAGTTACCCACTTAGGATGATTCATACTACACTGCACACTTATGGTCATCAGTCTTTAGTGGCTCAGATATGTCATTGATTGTATTACATGTTATATACTTGACTTGAATAGATATGTATTGAATTCGAAGTGATATTTTACAAAGGTTTGGAACGTTTGAACCTTTGGAAAATGATTTTGATTTGAGATTTTGTTTTACAATGGTTTGGAAGATTTAAACCTTTGGACAATATTTTCAATTGGATTTCTAGAAATTGTTTGAATATTTTTACTGACCATGCAGGATTTCGAAAGTAGTCATTTTATTCTAGTTAAAAACCTGTAATTGAATCTCTACTGAGCATTCATATGATCACCCCTACTTCCTCCTACTTTCAGGTGTTGAAATATTTGTAGTAATTGTCATGGTGGCTAGAAAAGCTATCTGGCTTGTGCCTATAGTTCTATTCCTATTTCCTGGTGGGTGTTTATATTTTGTTTACTTTTCTTTCCTCTTTCATATATATTTAGCCAAGTTAGTTTATTTACTAAGTAGATGTATAAGGATGGTTTTGTTACTAAAGTAAATATTTTGAACTACAAATGATTTTATGTAAATTATTTTAGACAAAGGACTTGAAGTTTCAGATTAAACTTATTTTACCAAAGATTTACGATTTAATAAAAAGTTTCTAACTTTACGTACATGCAAACTGGCTATGTTGGATATATACCGGGGATGGAAATATAGAAAGATTTGAAGATTTCTAATTAATCAATTTAGAAGATTTCTAATTAATCAATTTAGAAACTTGTATTAAATCATAAATTTTGGTAAAAGAGTTCAATTAAAGTCCTTAGTCCAATGTCCAAAATAAATTACATAAAATTATTCGTAGTTTCAAGTACGTACTCAAGTAACAAAAATATCCTCATATATCCACTTAATAAATACACTAATCTTTGCTAAATAATTCAAACATAGAAAGGAAATGTGATATAGAGTAGGAACCAACCAATGAAGAGGTAGGAAACGACAAACATGTACCAAACATGCTTGTCGTGCCACCATGACAATAACCTCAAAAAATATTTCAACACCTGAAAGTGAGAGGAAGTATAGGGGTGAGCATATGAATGGTCAGTAGCGATTCAATTACAGGTTTTTAACCAGTATGAAACTACTTACTTTCAAGTTCCTACATGGTCCGTAAAATACTCAACAATTTTATAGAAATCTAATTGAATTCATTTTCCAAAGGTTCAAACGTTCCAAACTACAGTAAAACAGTATCACAAACAAGTACATATTATTAAAATCTTCACAAGTGTATTGAATACTACCTAATTTCGTAATGTCTAATGTATATAGCATACGTGAGTTCCAACCATCTATGTGATAATCGTAAGTTTTATTCCAGTCACCTTTTTGATGACTCTGAGTTTTCTTTCTTTTTCTTTTATATTCCAGTATTTTGTTGAAACGACGTGATTCCAGTGTTCTTTTAGAACACTGTGATTCCATCGGCCGCGTGAGATAAATATGTAATACAATGCTATATGAATGACATGAATCAGAATATGTACTATTTTTTATACATTCTTAAATAGACCATGCAATGTTTTTAATCCAATCCAAGTTTAGTTCATAAAACCAAATTCTCGATTCATTTACATTTCTCCTGGCAGTATAACAGCCATTTTTAGCAAATCCCATAAAATCCAATTCCTGCATAAAATAATTCCAAAACAAAATATATGGCACACCAAACAGTGTAGCGTGCCTCACAGGCAGTTTAAATATCAATCATCCCAAAACTGGTATAAATCATATTTTTAAATAAAATTTCACAAGACTCCATATTTATTTAAAATATATAAAAAAAAAATTATAATTAAACTAATTTTAGAATCAAGTAATCGAATCCCTACTTCAAATGAGTAACTAGACCGCGCTACGATATAATGGAACGTGTTTGGTATCATTTGGTGATCATTCGGAGGGTCGGGAGTTATTTTCGAACCCTCGATCGCCCACTTTGAAATATTATTTTTCTAGTGGAGCCTCAAATCAAAAAACAGATGTCATCATTGAATTCTTAGCACCCAATTAGCTAGATTAGACATATAACTTGACCAATGCAAACTCAAGCTGAAATTTGATACCGTGGCATGTAAAACGAGACGAAATTCGAGTCATTGGATTTCGCTTTTGGTGCCGGTCTTTAAGTACTTACTTTTTTCTTAATGAAAAACATTTCATCCATTAATTAATCGTAAGTGCAACACAATACACAATTCAATGCAAAAATCGAATTACAAAGTACCATAACAATAAACCAACAACCAATTTAATAATAATTTTAATTTTATTTTATTTTAAAATCTTAAATTATATAACACATTTAAGGTATTTATAGAGTTTACATTCTAAAAATATATAGTACGACACTTTGTCAAGGCTTTTAATTTGATATTATAAAATTTATACATTAAGATTCAAACTCCTCCCTTAATACATATTCTTTTAAGAATTCTAGACTAATTGAGACCCTCAATTGGCTTCAGGGCTTTTAATTTTCTATTGCATCATGCACTACGCAACCGATTATGTGAATAATGAATTAACCGATCTTATAGTGATCAATTTGGAGCAAGTTGAGATGTGGTTTGACTCTCTTCATGAGTCCACTCAGACCTTGGTTCATCACTCCAAGATCTGGGTCGTACCCCTAGCTTGAGAAACAAGAGCTTCTCCAATGCTTTAAACACTTCTTGGTTATCCAAGAACTTATTCCAAATCCCACTTACTATGCAATAGTTGTTGTTATATGGCGGTCGATGATGGTCCGCGTGTTGCGACCTCGGCAAGAGGATGCCAAGATCTTGTAGCGCCACCACGAATGCTGGAAGCCGACTCCTAGTGCTGTGGGCCCAAGCATGAAATTGTTGACTAAACAAAATGCATCCAAAGCACACACTCACAAATCCATGAATGATTGGATTGTCACAAAAGAGGTCAATAGGTAGCACTGCAAAGGTCACGGCAAGACCAAGGGCATGCAAATTGTTAGCAAATTGACGCTTAGTGATTACCCATGACCACATGTGATGACCTTGAAACTCCTCTATTTGATCACCAAATAGAGGAGTTGAGGCATTACCATAATTATCAATCACCCAATGCTAAACTCCGGACCAAAGATCAGCCACCACGTAACCAACCGAGCCAGTCAAAGTGGGGCCAATCCAAATATGTGAATTGGCCGCACCAACTATAGACTTCATTGTTAGGGTTTATGCCCTAAAAGCATGTATATTTTGGATATTTGCTGAATTAATAAAATGATATTTTTCTATTTGAATTTGTGCATAATTGGTATGTCTATAAATATCAGAAAATTCCTAGTTTATTTATGTGACCACAAATTTAGTATATAAGTGTTATATACATGAGGATTAAATTTATGGATAATAAACTAAATATAGTCCA